>JAOTQR010098647.1:0-29684 GCA_025774065.1 Solanum ossicruentum | reverse complement strand
ATAAAGTCTTGGGGATCTTCATTAGGATCTGACCCAGTGAAGGATGGAGGGTCCAAATTAAGGAAATCATGTATCCTCGTGCCAACTGCCCTATTCGTACCACCTGCACCCATAATTGGACCTTCCTGTCTTTGACCTTGGCCAGCAACTATACGGGTCAATAGTTGGACTGCATTTCTCAAATCTTGTACGGTAGCATCAATAGGTTGTTCTGGGGGAATTCTACTACTTCCGGGTTCATCAGGAGCTGGAGGAGTTGGAGATGTCTGTGACAGAGACTCCTCTTGAACCTCATTTCGTTCCTCCATTGAGTGACTGTACATGCTATGGTTTCGGGCCTCGTAAAGTCAAGTGGCGTTCAGGAGCGGAAAAAATCTTTAGAAGAAGAAGAGAACGTGAGAAAAGTTCTCACCTGACTGGGTATACAAACCAACACTTCTACTCCCTTCCCTTTACCTTTGTTTTGCCTAGTTTCTGGCATACTTTTTGTACAAATTAATTTAGGAATTAGACATAATTCACCTTTTACACTTGGCTCTATGGCACGATTTGAAGAATGAAAAGAACGCAACAACTCCTACATGCCACGTAGCCTCCTACTTATAAATATGGTGCACAACACATCGATAAACAAGACTCTACATAGACACGTATTTGTAGACTCCCTAAGATGACCCACTCTGATACCACTTCTGTCACTCCCCAAAGTCCCATTAGGGTGGACTGGCACCCGTTGCTGATAAGGCTCGGGAGAACCAACCTGTATCTATGCGTTTTCTATACATATTATGAGGGATTCCTATGTTTGACATGCCTTTAAGAAAATAAATAGTAATAACAAGCGAAAAGGAAATGCATATGGTTAGGGCGTTGGGGCCCCGGTGTTTAAAGTACGAGACATGACCACACTTTAATTTACATAGTCTACAAAGCCTCTAGATAAGGAAAAGTATTTGATAAGGGTTGGGACAAGCCCCACCTCGACTATCTGAAAACAAAATATAAGATCTAGACAGGCATAGCTCCGAAGCAACCTGGAGCATGGTAACAACAGCAGGATATCTTGTACTCTACTAGGGAGATCTACTAGCACCTGTACCTGCAGCATGAAATGCAGGTCTCCTGTAAGGGACGTCCGTACGAGATAATGTACTGAATATATAAGGCAGGGAATACTGTATATGAAGTAATAACTCAAATTAAACTATGCACTGGTATAGAATAAGAGACCACTTTTAGTTATACTGTGGAATCATATACTTTATGTTCTTTATATTACTTTACCTTTACTGTATAATTTGTGCACATCATGTAATACAAATAACCAATTGATCAATGGTAAAACTGTATCGGGATCATCCCTGGATAGATTCTTCCTTAACCCCTCAAGCTACCACCTGTGATAGGATCATCCCTGGCTACGTGATTCTTCCACCCCTCGGGCTACCACCCATCAATAAACAATATACTTATCTTTCAATTACCTTTGAGATGATTCTTTTGATGGTCATAATATTGAAGTTGTAGGACTGTAGATGTAACATGTGACATGTAGATAATCATGCAAGACAATATGACAATGAAAGGATTACGTTACATAAACAAAGAAATGCATATGAGATGAAATAACTCGTAAACTTTATTTGGCAAAAAGAACCAATGTAACTTGGTATCCATGTATGCATGCAGATTTAAGGGTGACTATGTATGGGAGCATATGAACATGAACAAGGGTGTGGATACAATTAGTAGTTGTGTCGGAGTTGGTAAGCACGTATATGTGCCAAGGAAGGATCTATGTTTCATGCCAAACAATACGAAATCAAGTAGCCTTACATACCTCTTTATATGACCTCGTTATTACCTCCAGATAACCTTCCCTTCCTCCAAATATTTATGTACAATATAGTAGGTGACAAAACTAGCATTAGCAACCAATAGATACACCTTGGCAGCCCAATCACATAAGAAACAACATACGGGGTATTTATTAACTCGAGCGTATTCCTTCAACCTTTCCGCCTCTAATCGTATTTTCTAATACACATTCACATATGCACATCATGTAAAGACTGTTTTATTTCCATAATAGCCCTACAAAAGCCCACAAAGCACAAAATAAAACAACTCTACGTAACCTACAAAAGGACAGCAGAACGTTACGCCCCTTTGCCCCATTTTGACGTCTACAATTTCCAAACTCGTTCCAACTTTAACCAAACTGTTCTCAGTGCATCTATACATAAAAATAGCCTTGAACCTGCCTTAGAACAGTAACAAATCAGTCATTAAATACATGAGGCAATAGCCTTACATCCATCAGCCCACAAGTTCCAATCAACATTACACTTAAGATAGCACAATAAAACTCGCTTGTTAAATGAAACCAAAATCAGGGAAGCAACCTTAGGGTAATATATATAACTCAAATCATATTAACAACATCAACTTCTCTTCATAATATAGCCCATAAACCATAGAAAAGTCACTAAAACAAAAGGCAAATGTGCAACAACTTTCTAAACACATGCTGTCCAATTTTCAGCACAAGCATAACTAGCATATACTTCTACTTTTTCATGAAGAAACCATACTAAATACACAACTATGATTACTTACCTCTACCTTCAAGATTGAGAGCCTCCTTAAGAACCCTAAAAGCTTCTTTTGGTTGCTTTACAAAGTCAAGATAAGTTGAGAGAAAACTTTGGGAGCAATCTGATTTTTGTGTGTTAAAGTTGAAAAATGACTTGTGGGAGCTGTTTTAAACCCTTTTTAAAGGGGTCTTTGGCCAACTTTCTAAAGCTACTTTAGCCTTACATCACCAAGCTGGTGATCCAGCTCCTTGCCCCTTTCACTTGGGCCTTTTCGGGCTCCAAATTGATGGGCCTTTGATGCCCACTTTTCAGCTTTCTTCTTCATAATTAGTTGGGCCTAACTTACTAAAGAAATTGTAATGGGCTTGGGCACCTTTTATATTCTTCTTGGGCTGACAATATAGTCCATGTATGATAGTAAAACAAGGGCTAAATTTACACCCTTAATATGGACTTCATTCTTAACCGGACTTGGACAAATTCGACGTCGGGCCTCGTTTCCGTTTGGCTAGAAATTTTAAGTTAAGCAAGTAGGTGTCTCACCTGCTAGCTTCTTAAGTCCTACAAGCACCTCAATTCTCTTACTTCATTTAAGTCCGTGATCTCCTCAATTTGACACAAAACATATATACACTCGACCCTCTTATGCATTAGACACACATATTCCCCTGTGACATGAGATTCGAGCACTTTTAAAAATTGGTGCTAATTTGACCAACCATATCATGTTTCATTTGCATAGTACTAGTATTGTTAGATGTGGGGTGTTATAAATTTATTGCTTTCTTAGTATCTTTTGTATTGAGAGGATTCCTCTCGTAGGTGTTTAGATACTAGGTTGCTCTTCTTTTTTAAGTATTGGAGATGACTTGGAGGACCATAGATGGTTGGCCGACTTATGAACCGCCATAGGATGGAGGTAAGGTTTATGTCCCCATCATTGTTATTTAGGGTTGTTTTTTCTATTTAAAATAAAGCTTGGGGATGTTTCACAGCCCCTGATCATCCAACAAAGTTAGGACCCTTTGGCATAGGTCTGTTCCCTTTCAACAAAAAAAAAAAAGAAAACTCTACATAATCCATAGATCCAAAGAATTACAAGAAGAATGGCTCAAGAAAATCCTAACATTTTATGGGTAATGCATTCTTGAATTGGAATGTTAATGATGATGCTAAATGACAACCTGCCTCCTTTGGTGAATATTCCATTGCCTCAGGAGTTCAATGACAATGCTTACAGGTGGAATTAATATTGGTTGAACCCTATGGCTATGGATGTGATAGGGGTTATTGTGTTGCCACCACTACCGGCTGACACAATGTTCATAGTTTCTAGTGGGTTACTTCAATGCTGCAAAATCATGGATTATTTATGGGCCTACCATCAGAGGATCCACGTAGCCGCTTGCACAATGTGGCATTTGTTTGTAAGAGTGTGATTGGGACACAAAATCTATCTATGGATGTTGTGGGACTTTGTGTTTTCCCATTCTCACTTGCATGCAATGCTGCGTTATGGCTATCTGAGCTCCCACTGAGTTCAATCAATAGTTGTGCAGATTTGCAGAAGGCCTTTTTGGAGAGGTACTTCCTTAGATCGAAGAAGCTCAAGTTAAAGGATCAAATCAACAGCTTTGAGCAACTCCCTGGTGATTCAATTAGCACTACATGGGTGCGGTTTACTAAGTGTTTGAGGAGCATTTCTTACTACAAGAAAGATAGTTGATAATGCCTTGGTGGAGATCTTCTACTATCCTTAGATGAGAATAGTCAAGCCTGTGTCGACACCATTATGGGGGCATGTTGTTAGATCAACCATTTGCAATGATTTCCGAACTCATGGAACAAGTGGTCAAGACGAATCATGCATGACAATGAGATAGAGCTTTTATGAGGAGTTCATGTTCTATTAATTTTGGTTCAGAGCAAGTCAAGATCAATAAGGAGATTAAGAAACAACTTACTCAACTTCACACAAGCATGGATGTTGTAATCATGCAGAACTAGGAAAGAGCAAATGTTGTAGTTCATCAACCTCCACATACACCTATGTATGATCAGTCTTATTTGGGGAGGATGCTTGCTTTGTGAATGATCAGATAGAGGGATTCCGAACCAATGCCCAAGGGTCCAATCAGGACTATTGGCACCATGGTCAAGGAAACCAAGGTTGGAACTTTCACGACCCAATCTTAACGCCTAGAGGTGACACGGCGAATGGGGAACCCGAATGGACCCCAAAACAAGCTTCTTAGCATATCATTCACATATCCTTGGTCATGGAAGCAAGATAAACATCAACAAATTATATAATTAAAAAGGGAAGCGGGACTAAAGGGAGTCTTTGATAATCATAAAGCATAAAAGAGTCAAGTTCATAGCATAAACATAACATAGTATACAACAATACCTCCAACTTAGAATGGAGCGGGAGCCAAGACACTTCCCAGGCTCACGCTCATGATAACAAGTGTTCAACATAAAGAAGTCTCAACATAGAAAGAGTAACTCAGATATTGTCCTCAGACTTGAGGACTCACCAATGCTTTTCTCCGAATGACCGAACTAACCACTTGTAGGATGATCAAAAGGAGCTCCGATCCCTACATGGTAATATCATATAGGCATAGAGTATGCATTAGTATGTTTGAATATACTAAGTATGCGGGGTGCAATGCAACAAAGACATAAGCCAATATATTCAAAATGCATAATCATAAGCAATTGAATTATAATATAAATATGGCATGCATGATCAATGCTTGATATAAAACATGCCTCTAAATCATTCAGCTTGCATTATATATATCATACATATGTGGGAAGAGACCTTAACCGACATGTGTAAGACAAAGCGAGTTATAACTTGGAATCCCGATGAATACCTCTCATCGATAAAGAGGTGGCCTACTAGCCAAGGTAAATCATAGTTCACCATATAAGAACATGAGCTATTTTGTATGAAGCAACCCTCCTTACGAGAACATGACCCATTTCGGAAAGAATTTCATGATAAAGTACACTAGATAGATCCACAAGTATAGCAAGGGTAATATATAATCCTATGGTTGCACAATGTTTAGAGACTAAAGACTTTATATAAGGACCCCTTCAGTCGAGCCCCCATCTTAAGCCTCAGTGGGTGCTAAGTCTAATCCCACTGAATACTTGAAATAATCATACTTTAATCATAACATGAGTAGCTTGTAAGAACATGACTGGAGTAGCTCAAAACATGTTTGAACTCTAATAGTGAGCCTAACATGAACATGAGAATAGATCATAATCATATATGAACTCTTTCTTTAACATGAATGGCTCACAAGAGATAAAAATTTTGAAAAAGGGCTTAACTTGATACTTCTAAAATCATAGATACTTTTCATGAATTGGATACATTCTTGAAAGCCCTTAATCATAATGAAGTCACATGACTTGTACATCATGTAATAGATCAATAACTTGAGAATTCTTATCATGTCATTTTATCAAACACATGGTGGTTTCATGATACTTACTAAAAACCATGCAATTCAAGAGTGATGTAAGATGAATAAACTCAATACAACTCAACCCACCAATATAATAGTAAAACCCTCATGTAAGGTACCTTGAAATAAATCAAAAAACTCGTAATAGTTCATAGTTTTATAGCTCAAAACATGCATAGTCTCAATAGACAAAATCAAATCATGGAATAAGCTTTAAATAGAAATTCATGCATAATCAATGAATAATTGCTAAAACCCCAACACGATTTATATTCGCATTTCATAATAAAAGATATTCATAGGTAATACAACTTGAAACCATGCAATTTTCATAAAAAGTGAAGGTTGGATTCCATGGGTGAACGACCCATGGATGAAGACCCTCATACCTTAAACCTTGAATCCTTGAAATGAACTTGAAGTAGACATAGAGCTTGAAATGAGTCCTTGAATTCCAAAATCGAGCTTGAAATCCTTATATTTGAATGAGAGAATTGATAGAGTCTTACATAGGTTTTAGAGAGGGTTTTTGTGAGTTGTAGAGTTGAACAATGGTCAAGTATGGAAGATTTCACATTTAAGTGGGCATGGGTTATGACCCCAATGCCCTTGGGTGAAATAAGAAAACTAAGAAAAAAGTTACACTGGTCCGCACCCCAAGCACGATGGGAAATACGAAATACATAGTGGCATGCCCAAAGTGTGTCGTGCCCTAGGCGCGAACAACCATTGGAAATCGTAAAATTAGCAAAAATTACTTTTTGCTATGGGTCTTTTAAAATCTGGGTTATACCCATTTCCCACTCTATTTTGCCACCTGATTAAGAATATGAAGTCGTATTTTCGAAGTCATACTTTTGAGATATATGGAAATTACGATTATAAAGCATTCTGAAACACATGAAGGGTGTTTCAATATCTCCCCCCTTGGGAACATTCGTCCCTGAATGTCAAAGGAACATGCATAAGAGAAACAATTGTGAAGATTTCAGCCCGACATGAATTCAACAAATGTATTTAAATATCATTTTCAAAAATCTCAATATGAACGCCAAAAATTACCATAAACATGAATGCATGCATAATGACATGAGGGATGAAACATAAGACTTAAAATCATAGAGGGGACTTAAGGTATTACCTTCGACTTGAGTAGAGTGGAAGAGATATGGGTATCACTGTTTCATGTCCGTGTTGACTCCCATGTGGCACTTTCAACTTGTTGATTCCTCCAAAGGACCTTGACGGATGCTACATCTTTGTTTCTCAACCTCTTCACTTATCTATCCAAAATCCTCACCTGAATCTCCTCATAGGTCAAATTATCTTCCACAACACTTACAACCTCTAAAGGCACTATAGCACTTGGGTCACAAACACACTTCCACAACATAGACACATGGAAGACCGGATGAACCATGTTCATCTCCATAGGCAGCTTCAATTCATACGAAACCTTACCAACTCTCCTCAAAACTCTATAAGGACCTAAAAACCTTGGGCTCAATTTCCCCTTTTTGCCAAACCGGTCCACACCCTTCAGAGGTGAGAAATTCAAGTAAACCAAATCACTAACCTTAAACTCAAATCTCTTCTACTTAAATCAGAGTAGGACTTTTGTCTACTTTTGGCTATTTTCAATCTCTCCCTTACCAACCTAACCTTCTCCAAGGCTTCTAAAACCAAATCCGGACCTAGCAATGCCATCTTCCTCACATCAAACCACCCGTGCAGATCTATAACACCTACCATATAAATCTTTAAGGGAGCCATGGCTTGAGTGGTAGCTATTGTTGTAATGAAACCGAATAAGTGGGAGATGCTCATCCCAACCACCCTTAAACTCCAAAACACAAGCTTGAAGCATATCCTCAAGAGTTCGGATAGTCCTTTCGACTTGGCCATCCGTTTGAGGATGAAAAACCATGCTAAGCTTGACCTTGGTACCAATACCTCTTTAGATAGAGCTCCAAAAATGAGAAGTGAATTGAGCAACACGATCCAAAATGATAGACTTGCCATGCAATCTAACCAACTCATGGAATATACAACTTCACATAATCTTCGGCACCATAAGTGGTTTTGACCAGTAGGAAGTGAGCTGACTTTGTCATTCTATCCATAGCAACCCAAATAAAGGCAAAATGTGTCCTAGTCTTAGGCAACACAACCACAAAATCCATGTTGATCTCTTTCAACTTCCAAGTAGGAATTTTTATGTCTTGGTCTAGGCCACCCCGCCTTTGGTGTTCGGCTTTCACTTGTTGACAATTATGACATATGGATACGAGCTTAGTAATATCCCTCTTCATACCACCCTACTAATACACCTCCCTCAAGTCTCTATACATCTTTGTAGAAGTGGGGTGAAAAGAATAGGATGAATTATGAGCCTCCTTCAAAATCATCTCCCTTAAATCATCAACATTAGGCGCACACAACCTACCTTGGTACCTAAGGGAAACATCTTCCCCTTAGGAGAAAACCTCCACTTTACCATCCTTTAGTGAGGCCTTCAACTCTAGCAAGGTAGGGTCGAGATCCTATTTTGACTTGACTTCCTCAATCAAAAAAGATTTAGAGCCATCAACAACCACTACACCACCATTTTCAACTTCATCCAACCTAAACCCCAACCTAGCCAACTAGTGAACTTCTCTAGCCACCTGTTTACCACCATCATCAATATGAGCTAGACTACCCATGGACACTCTATTTGGAGCATCGGCCACAACACTAGCTTTGTCGGGGCCATACGTTAAGGGGAATGGGTTATGTATCGGGAAGGAGGTCTATACGAAAGTCTATTTCATTTTGGGGAGGAACACTAGGAAGCTCATCGAGAAAGACATCAAGAAATTCATTGATCACTAGAACTGATTCAATAGGAAGGACTTTAGACTCAACATCCCTGACCCTCATAAGATGATAAATGCAACCCTTAAAAATAAACTTTTGGGCTTTAAGACAAGAAACAAATCTACCCTTGACCACCACATTACGACTTTCCTACTCAAGGATGGGCCCACTAGGGAATTGGAATTTAACCTTACGGGTTCTACAACCAATAGAAGCATTATATGTATGTAACTAATCCATCCCCTAATTCAACAAAATCACAAGGAAAAACATTATGCAATATGAATGTGGGACAATTTATGTAGACTATTTTAGCAACAATGGACTCATCAACGGGGTAGACACTTCATAAGGTTCTCACAATAATTTGGGACTCACATGAAGTTTTTTGGCAACCAAAGAAGTAACGAAAGAAAGAGTAGCACCTGGATCTATTAATGCATACACATCATAATAAAAAATCATTAACATACCGGTGAAGCACCATGCCAACTCTAGTAACCCCTAGAGGGGTATGGTTGAGATCATCCACGGTCATCCTCAAAATTCCTTGTAGCCCATGGACAATGTATCAACTTGTGATCCTTTGCGCCATACTCAAAACATGCACTCGAACAGGCCAAACAATCTCCTGGAAGGTACCTTCCACATTTGTTGCATGTAAAAGACACTTGGTCACCAACACCCTTACCCTTCCTTGGAGCATATGGACAATTAACAACCTTGTGGCCCATCTTGCCACACCAAAAGCATGCACCCATTTTCCTCCAATATGTGCCACTATGATTACTCCCATATTTGGGCACCTAGGATGGGTCACTCCACCATTTCCACCTGGCTTTGCACATGGAAGGCTACTTTCAAATTGAGCCCTTCTCCTCCCTTCCATTGAGGCCATCGGACAATCTCTCACCTTAAAACACTAAACACTGCGACACTTAAAACAACCTTCGGTGCCCATCAAACACTTTCTTTAATGCTTCTTACCACACTCTTGAGAAATGATGAAATGCATCCTTTCCTTTTTGTACTTGGGCACCGACAGTCTAGTAGAAGATGAGGCACTATCAACTCGAGCCCTCTTAAACTTCCTCTCCCTTCACTTGTCCTTTGAAGTCTCAAGGGTACCCACTTTTTGATTGAGTTGAATGGTTACAACCTTGGCCAATAGGCATAGAGCGTTGTGAACTTTTATATTCGACATGTCACCATTGGAAAGTTGACATCAAGTGAGAGATGGTTACCATCCTGTCTACCATTCTGAATAGCTTGAGACATTTTTTGAAACATAATTGTTAGGGATTAGTAATAAGCCTTAGGGGACTTAGCTCTACCATATGACATAGATTATGAAGAAGTGAAACATTTCCTAAAATGCCTCATAGCCTCCCATTTATTGTTGTGGCGTGCTTCACAAGCATGAATAAGACTCTAATCGATGTGGTGTGTTGGATTTTTAAGGACCATTAGCAACCTAATGAGCTGATACCAAGCTTCTCACGACATAATCCTAGGGACTAGACGTGACACGATGAATGGGGAACCGAAGGGACACCAAACAAGCCTCTTAACATATCAATCACACATCCTTGGTCGCGGAAGAAAGATAAACAAAAACAAATGATATAATTTAAAAAGGAAGCGGTACTAAAGGGAGTCTTTGATAATCACAAAGCATAAAAGAGTCAAGCTCATGGCATAAACATAAGATAGTATCCAACAACACCTCTAACTTAGAATGGAGCGGGGGCCAAGATACTTCCCATGCTTACCCTCATGATAACAAGTTTTCAACGTAAAAAAAGTCTCAACAAAGCAAGAATAACTTAGATATTGTCCTTGGACTTGAGGAATCACTAGTGTTTTTCTCCGAAGTACCGAACTAGCCACGTGGAGGATGTCAAAAGGAGCTCCGGTCCCTACATAGTAATATCATGTAGGCATAGAGTATGCATTAGTATGTTTGAATGTACCAAGTATGCAAGGTACAATGCAACAAAGACATAAGCCAGTGTATTCAAAATGCATAATCATAAGCAATGGATATATAATCTCAATATGGAATGCATGATCAAAGCTTGTGATAAAACATGCTTGTAAATTATTCAACTTGCATAATATATCATACATATGTGGGAAGAGACTTTAACAAACATAAGTAAGACCAAACGAGCTATAACTTGGAATCTTGATGTATACCCCTCATTGTTAAAGAGGTGGACTACTTGGCAAGGTAAACCATACTTTATCTTACGGGAACATGACCTATTTCATATAAAGCAACCCTCCTTATGGGAACATGACCCATTTAAGAAAGGATTTCATGATAATGTACACTAGATGGATCAACTAGTATAGTAAGGGAAATATATAATCCTATGGTAGCACATAGTTTAGAGACTAAATACTTCATATAAGGACCCCTTGAGTTGAGCCCCACTTAAGCCTCAATCGGTGCGAAGTCTAATCCCATGGAATACTTGAAATAAAATCATACTTTAATCATAACATGAATAGCTTGTAAGAACATGACTTGAGTAGCTCATAACATTTTTGAATTCTAGGTGTGAGCCTAACTTGAACATGAGAATAGACCATAATCATACATGAACCCTTGCTTTAACATGAATAGCTCACAAGATGTAAAAATCTTGAAATAAAGCTTAACTTGATACTTGTAAGATCATAGATACTTTTCATGAATTTGATACAAGCTTAAAAGCCTTTAAACATCATGAAGTTACTTGACTTGTACATCATGTAGACTTAAGAATTCTTGTCATGTTATTTTATCAAACACATAGTGGTTTCAGGATAACTATTCAAAATCATGCAATTCAAGAGTGATGTAAGATGTGTAAACTCAATGCAATTCAACCCACCAATATAGTAGTAAAACTGTCATGTAAGGTACCTTGAAATCCGTCACAAAGCTCATAATAGTTCAATGTTTCATAGCTAAAACATGCACAGTCTCCATAGACAAAATCAATTCATGGAAGGTTGAAATAGACATTCATGCATAACCAATCAATATTTTATAAAACACCAACATGATTTATATCCAGATTTCATAATAAAAGATATCTATATTTAATACAACTTGAAACCATGCAATTTTCATAAAAAGAGAAGGTTGGGCTCCATGGGTGAAAGGACCCATGGATGAAGACCCACATACCTTAAACCTTGAATTCCTTGAAATGAACTTGAAGTAGACTTATAGATTGAAATGAGTCCTTGACTTCCAAAATTAAGCTTGAGATACTTAGATTTGAACGAGAGAATTGATAGTCTTAGTGAGATTTTAGAGAGGATTTTTGTGAATGATAGAGTTGAAGAATGGCTAAGTATGGGTGATTTCACGTTTAAGTGGGCATAGGGCTATGACCCTAATGCCCTTGGGCAAAATAAGAAAATCAAGAAAAATGTTACACTGGTCCACGCCCTAGACGCGATGCGGACAAGACACGAACCACAAAATACACAGTGGTGCCACACAAGCGCGTCATGCCCTAGGTGTGGAAAGCCACTGTCTTTCGCAAAATGTCTTCTAAAATCTGGGTTATACCCATCTCCCACTCGATATTTCCCCCTGATCGAGAATATGAAGTTGGATATTTGAAATCACGCATGGATTTTGAGATATATGGAAATTACGATTATGGGGCATTTCGAAGCACATTTAAATGACCCCACAAAGTCACCAAAAATGTGCCTCAAAAATGACCATAATTGTAACTTCCATATATCTCCAAATCCATGTGTGATATCAAAAATCCGACTTCATATTAGTGATTAGGGGGCAAAATAGAGTCGGCAATGGGTTTAACCTCGATTTTAGAGCAACTGTATCAAAATTTTATTTTCCCAAAAATCTCTCATGTAGTGTTGGTCCACACCCTTGGCATGACGCGGCTAGGGCGCGGACTAGTGCTATTTATGCCAAGTTATGTTAGTTCGGTCCAAGGCCTTTGGGTCTTGGGTATAAGCCTCCCCATGCGTAAAAACACATATACTTAGTCATTTTTCAACCTCATATCATACAAGACATTCCCCAAAACCTTCTCAAACACTTAGACAAATATTTCACTCAAAATCAAAGGTTCCAAACTCATTTCCGGATTCAAGAAATTCAATCAAGCTTCAAGTTCTCATCTCAATCTTCATCAAGGAATTCTCCAAAGTTGAGGTATCTGGGTTTCAACCATTGGGTCCTTTCACTCATGGTGCCCAAGATTCCTTCTTACATAAATTACATGTTTCTAAATTGATTTACTTATGGTTCTCTTATTTTTCTGTGGTTGGAAACTCATTTGAGGATTGCTTGGCAAACCTACATGATGTGTTGCAAAGATATGTAGAAAGACTTCTAGTGCTAAACTGGGAAAAGTGTCATTTCATGGTGAAAGAGGGTAGTGTGTTGGGCTACAAGATATCTGGCAAAGGCATTGAGATCGACAGAGCTAAAGTTGAGGTGATTGAGAAGTTTCCACAACCTATCTCAGTAAATGGTTAGAGGAATTTCTTGGGACATACAGGATTCTATCGCAGGTTCATAAAAGACTTCTCTAAAATTTCACACCCATCGTGTAAATTATTGGAGAAAGATGCTAACTACATGTTTGATGATCCATGTATGCAAGACTTTGAAGAGTTAAAGAAGAGGTTGATATCAGCACCAATTATTATGGCTCCATACTAGTCCAAGCCCTTTGCAGTCATATATGATGCAAGTGGGGTTGCACTAGGTATGGTATTTGGATAGCACAAGAAGAAGCTATTACATCCCATTTATTATGCCAGAAAATCCCTACATATGAACCAGATGAATTATACTGTCATAGAACAAGAGTTACTTCTATTAGTCTTCGCATTCAAAAATTTGAGATCATATCTATTGTGAGCCAAAGTGGTGATGCATACAGACCACTCAGGACTTAAATATTTGATGGCTAAAAAGGATGTGAAGCCAAAGTTGATGAGATGGGTGCTTTCCTTGCAAGAGTTCAATTTTGATGTCATTGACAGAAAAGGGATAGAGAATCAAGTTGTAGATCACCTACCCAGATTGGAAGATGGGGCAAAGAGGAAATTTGATGATGGATTGGAGATAAATGATTCCTTTCCTGATGAGAGTGTGTTAGATGCATCGCACAATCTAATACATTAGTTTGCAGATTATGCAAATTACTTGGTGAGTGATATCGTGCCTCCTGAGGTAAACACACATCAATGTCGAAAATTTATGCATAATGTGAGGAGTTCTTTTGGGATGAACCATACTTATTCTATGTATTTGTTGATGGGATTATTCGTCCCTATATTCCTGAGGTCGAAATGATGAGCATACTTGAGGCATACCACTCGTCATTGGTGGGTGGACATCACAGTGGGATATGAACAGGCCACAAGATTTTACTATATTGGTATTATTGTCCCACCATCCACCAAGATGCCCATGACTATGCCAAAGCTTTTGATAGGTGCCAAAGAGAAGGTGGGGTTACTCGCAAGCATGAGCTCCCTCTAAATCTTACTTGGTGATTGAATTGTTTGATATATGGGGGATAGATTTCATGGGACCGTTTGTTAGCTCACATAGGAACAAGTACATCTTAGTTGTTGTGGATTATGTATCAATGTGGGCGGAGGCTGTTGTTCTACCTAACAATTAGGGTAAAAATGTCATAGCATTCCTGAAAAGGAACATATTCTTTAGATATGTACTCCTCAGGCATTCACCAGTGATGAAGGTTCTCACTTATGCAATAGGCTTTTTAAAGCTCTTCCTGAAATGTATGGAGTGAAACATAGGGTGGCGACGCCTTATCATCCCCAAACGAGTGGGCAAGTAAAAGTGTCAAATAGGGAAATTAAACACATTGTGAATGCAAACTAAACAGATTGATCCCGGATGAAACGACCCAAAAAGTGCCCAAAAATGTGCCTCAGAAGTGCCCAGAATCCTAATTTCCATAGATTTCAAAATTCGTGATTGATATCAAAAATCTGATTTCATATTCTTTTTCAGGGGAAAAATTGAGTAGGAGATAAGTCTAACCCCGATTTTAGAGCCACCGTAGAAAAATTCAAAATTTCAAAGTTTACAAATTCCAGTGTCTAGGTGCACCCTAGGTGCGATGCACTAGGGGCACGGACTTTGCTTTTGGTCAATTTTTGTTGTCTGGTCCAAGGCATTTGGATCTTTGGTCTAAGCCTTCTCACACATGAAAATACCTATACTTAGCCACATTTCTTCTTCATATCATAGAAGACATTTCCCAATACTCAAACCCATAGACTAATTTTTCTCTCACCATTAAAGTCTCCAAATCTCTTTTGAATCTTAATGAATTCATCCAAACTTCAGGTCTCCATTCAAATCTTCTTTAAGGAATTCTCCTAAGTAAAGGTATATACATTCAACCATTGGTTCTTTTCACACATGGTGTCCAAGCTTTCTTTTTACCTAAATTGCATGATTTTAAGTTGATTTACTTATGGGACTTACTTATGATGACTTTTACTATGAACTATGTTGGGTTTTGTAAAAGTGTGACTATTTTAGTATGTTTTGAGCTATGAATCTTTGATTTATCTTGAGATTTGATGAAGGCTTTTGATGTATATTGTACGATGGTATTACCAAGTATTGGTGGGATGATTTACTCTAAGATTTCTTGCATTATTTCACTCTTTAATTGGTAGATGACTGGTTCTACCCTAGCTTTACACACCCACCAAGTGTTTGATAAAATGTCCGGTTTAGGGTCATTGATTTATTGATGGTCTATTGCATGGCTTATGAGTCAAGTAGTATATGGTGATGAAAGAAATGTATATATGTATGTTTAAATCATGTAAAACACCTATAGCATTGCAAGTGAATAGTTGTGCTCTCATGTTGGTTGTGTTCTTGGGAATTGTTGATGAGTTATTCAGTCCTTACGCTAAGGTTTATGCTCTTGTGAATTGTGAAGCCTACTAGGAGGGGTTATGAACTATGTTATTTGCCTTACCCTCTAGTACAAGGCCAATTTCTACATGAAGGGGTTATGAGATATGCTGTTATACCTTCCCCTCATTTACAAATCAATACTACTTACTTACTAATATCTACATAAAGAGGTTATGAACTATGTTGTACTCCTTACCCTCATGTACGATTTGAGTTTATACAATGTACTCTTATGAAAGAGTTATGAAATATGGAGTACACTTCACCCTCATATACGATTCAATATTATGTATTATCTCTTGCTCACATGTAGGGGTCATGACCTATGCTAACTTCTACCGCCATGTGCTATTCATTATCTCATGTTTACTTGTAGGGGTTATGAACTATGTTATCTCTTCACCCTCATATACTACTCATTGCCTACTAGAAGGGGTTATGACCTGTGTTATATCTATCACCCTCTAGTACAAGGTATTTGGATGATCTAATCATATCACCTTATTGTGTTTAATAAGTTATGGAAGTATGAATATTTTCAAGCATGATTCGCTTAAGCATTGTTCATACATGTCATATTGTTATTATGCTATCTATTGCATATCATTATGAATTTTTACTATGTTGCCTATCTCTTGTTGCATTGCATCCTACATACAAACATACTAACGCGTACTCTATGCCTACATGATATCACCATGTAGGAACTAGACCCCCTATTGATTCTCCTCCATATAGCCAGATGTATTGTTCAAGTTAGCCTTTGGTAAGTCCTCATGTCCGGAGATAATGTCTATCTTCTCTCATACTTATGTTTATACTATATCTTTTATATTTCGTTACCTATTGACATTATTATGAGGGTGAGCCTGGTTGCCTGTCTTGGCCCCCGCTATGTTTTATGTTTGGAGGTATTGTTGGACAAGTATGTAATGATGCTATAAGATTGATTCTCTTTGACTCTCTTGACATTTTATGATATGAAGGTTTTCCCTTAGTTCTCGTGACCTTATTTCTACTCTTTTATTATTGTTTAATTGCTTCCGCAACCAAGGATGTATAATGATATGCTAAGAGGCTTGCTTGGGGTTCCTTCGGGTCTCCCATGCACGGTGTCACATGTAGGCCCTCGTTTGGATCGTGAAAAACTTTGTATCATAGCACTAGGTTGTTAAGGGTCCTCGACATCCAACACACCATGTCAACTAGAATCTTATTCAAGGTTGTAAAGCGCGCCATGACTATGAGTAAGAGGCTATGAGGCATTTTAGAAAATATTTCACTTCTTCATTGTCTATATCATGCCTATTTATAAGGTAAGGATTATTCCCCCTAGCAAAATGTTCTTGCACTTCTAGTTGTTGATCAAAGAGGAAGACCAGAGGGGTCGAGCACCTATGGGACAACTGGCTTAACCCACTCCTCAAGCTCCTCAAGATGGAGGCGCTACCGAAGTTGAATGCTGGAATGATATCACCTTGTTGTCCTATGTTATGGCCAACCAAATCAACCAAGGGCCCAAGCCCCTCATGCTCACTCTGACATCTTAGGTGAAGGACTTTATGAGGATGAACCCATCAGATTTCTATGGGTCTAAAGTGGATGAGGATCCAGGATCCAAGGGTTTCTTGATGAGGTGTAAAAGGTATTGACTATCATGGGGCTGGCTGGCTTCAGAGGAAAAGGCGGAGTTGGCGGCCTACCAACTCAAAGGGGTTACTCTAATTTGGTTTGTGAGAAATGGAAAATGAAGAGGGAAAATCGTGATGCTATTCCTTGGGAGGAGTTTAAGGCGACATTTCTTAACTGATTCTTCCCTCTGAGCTAAGGGAGGCCAAAATGATGGAATTCATGAATTCAAAACAAGGGTCCATGAGTGTGCGTGAGTAAGCCCTCACGTTCGACCAACTCTCCAAGTATGCACCAAAAATTGGTTGTCGATCCGAGGTCTAGAATGAATAAGCTTGTGATGGGCATATTTGATTTGGTGAATGAGGTATGTCGTGCCACTATGTTGATAAATGATATTGATTTGTCACTCCTCATCACTTATGCCGATCAACTTGATGGGGAGAAGCTTAGGAAGAAGAGAAATGGAGATTCCAAGAGGGCTCGATTTGAGGATGACCGGTTCCAACATGGTATCGGTTTCAAGGACAACGGTCTTCTAGTGCTCCAAAAAAGAGGCTTGTTATGAATAGAATGGATGAAACAAGGTTCCAAGGTTACCATGGTGGTATGAGTTTTTCAAAATTCCAAAAATGTGAAAAGCATCATCATGGTAAATGCTTTAAGAATTCAAGTATGTGTTATGGGTGTGGGAGAGTAGGCAATAAGCTTATTGATTGCCCTTATGTTCGTAACATGCCAAGGAGGTACGTCGTCAAGGTCAAGGTGGTTATGTTGATCAAGAGGCCAAGGAGGCAAGGGGTAGGTAAAGTGCCTGATGTCGGTACCGGTACGTTGAAGTTTCCTTTGATCTTTATGTGTATGCATGGGTAGGCCTGGGTATCACAATTCCTTTCATTATTCCTTTTTGGGTTGCTCGTGGGCTTCTTGTGTGTCTCGAATTGTTATGTGAACCTTTGTTGAGTCTATTATTGCTAAAAAGTTTATAGGTGTTGTTCTATGTTCATATTGCATTAGCTATTGCCTTGTGACTTGTTGGATTTGATCTGGTGGATTTTGATTTCATACTTGGGATGGATTAGTTGCTTGTATATTGTGTCTCCATTGATTATACAGCCCATAGAGTTAGATTCCAATTCCTTAATAAACCCGTCCTTGAGTTGGGGCTTGTAAGGTGGTTATGAAGGGTTATGTCCATTTCTTGTCTTAAGGTACAATTGATTATCTACTGGTTGCATTTATCATCTAGTAAGAGTTGAGGGTGTTGAACCTAAGTTATTTCTATTAAGTTGTTTCTGGTGGTCAATTAGTTATTAAATGTCCTTTTAGATATTTTAATTTTGGGGTGTTGTCTTCTGGTTTGACTTATACACCGTTATGTCTATAGTCTCATGAATAGGGTCTTTAATCCCTACATTGTTATGTAGTGGTGCTCCTTGGTAATGATGTGTCAGTTTGTTTTCAAAAGTGAGGAAGAGCTTATAAATCATTTGAGGGTGATGTTGTGAATTTCGAAGGAGGTGAGGTTTGGTGTAGTGAGAAGGGTGGTGTAGTGGTTTTGATGATTCCATATCTTCTTTGGTTGAAGATTTCTAGTTAAGCAAGGCCTCGATCCCCATCTTGGTAGAGTTGAAGGTGTTGGTGAGGGATGGTAAGGTGGAGGATTTCTCCCAAGGGGAAGATGGTGTCTTTAGATACTAGGGTAGGCTATATGTCCTTGTGTTGATGATTAGGCTCGCTTGGAGGTTCCTCCCATGAAGGGTGTGGTCCAGTTTGGCAAAAGGGAAATGAGTTTATGGTTTGAATGTCCTTATAGAGTTTTGAGGAGGATTGGTGAAGTCTCATACGAATGGGAATTGTCTATGGATATGGATATGGTTCGTCCGGTTCTTCGTGCATCTAGGTTCAGGAGTTGTGTTGGTGATTCAAGTGTTATAGGACTCTTTGAGGTTATGGGTGTTGAGGATGATACGTTGGATTAAGAGGCCCCGATGGAGGTATTGGATGGAAGGGTGGAAAAGTTGATTAATAAGGGTGTAGTGATCGTCAAAGCCATTTGGAGGAATCGTCAAGTCGATAGTGTCTCTTGGGGGGCCAGAGTGGGTATGGAGAAGCAATATCCATACCTCCATCATTCTATTCAAGCTTAAGATAGCAAGTCAAATCCTATTTATGATTTCAAGTCCTTTTTATGATTTTAGCCCCTATGTCATTTGTATGCATTCAAGTTTATGTTGATAAGTTCATGATGATTTTGACACTTACATTGAGATTTTGAAAATGGTGTTTAAGTGCATTGTTACATTCTTCTCTAGGATGATTTCTTCATAATTACTCTTGTTATGTACATTTATTTGACATTTGGGGATGAATGTTCCCAAGGGGGAGATATTAAAACGATCCCAAAAATGTGCCTCGGAAGTGCTTGGAATCATAATTTCAATATATTTCAAAATCTATGTGTGATATCAAAAATTCGACTTCATATTCCTAATCAAGGGGGAAAATTTAGTGTGGAATGGGTCTAACCCCTATTTTAGAGCAATTGTAGCAAAATTCAAAATTTCAAAGTTTGCGAATTCCAGTTTCCAGGGGCGTGGACAACCTTTATTTTTTTTTGTCAGTTTTTGTTGTCTGATACAAGGCTTTTGCATCTTGGGCCTAAACCTTCCCACACTTGAAAATAACTATACTTAGCCATATTTCACCTTCATATCATACAAGACATTCCCCAATACTCTCTCAAACCCTTAGACAAATATTTCTCTCAAATTTCAAGTGTCCAAATCTCTTCCTGATCTTAAGGAAGTCATTCAATCTTCAAGTCTCCATTCACATCTTTTTCAAGGAATTCTCCAAAGTTAAGGTATATGGTTTTCAACCCTTGGGGCCTTTCACCCATGGTGCCCAAGCTTCTTTTTTTTTTTTTTATCTAAATTGCATGATTTTAAGTCAATTTATTTATAGGTCTTACTTATTATGAATTTGACTATGAACTTATGGGTCTTCCTTTCACGCATGGCTTATACATGTCATTATTGTATCCTACATACTTAGTACATTCAAATTTACTAATGCATACTCTATATCTACATGATATCACCCTGTAGGAGCTAGAGCCCCTATTGATTCTCCTCCACGCGGCTAGACGAATTGTTCAAGTTAACTTTTGGTGAGTCCTCATGTCTAGGGACAATATCTAACTTCTCTCATGCTTATTGTTAGACTATATCTTGTATATTTTGGATCCTATTGACATTATTATGAGGGTGAGCCCGGTTGCCTGTCTTGGCCCTCGCTAAGTTCTATTTTTAGAGGTGTTGTTGGGCAAGTATGTAATGATGCTATAAGCTTAACTCCCTTTGAATCTCTCGATGTTTTGCGAAATAAAGGTTTTCCCTTAGTCCCCATGCCTATATTTCTACTTTTTTATTGTTGTTTAATTGCTTTCGCGACCAAGGATGTGCAATGATATGCTAAGAGGCTTGCTTGGTGTTCCTTCGGGTCCCCCATGCGTCGTGTCACATCTAGGCCCTAGTTTGGGTCGTGACAATGAAAGCTAGATGATGATTATGGGCATACCGGATTACATTCAAGAACCCTATAGGCATGTCCCCATGTCAACTTGTCTTTGGGAAAGCATGTCATTTGCTTGAGGAACTTGAGCATAAAGCAATATGGGCATCAAAGAAGTTGAATATGGTTTGGAATGATGCGGCCACCTCAACATTGAGCCAAGGCAATGATCTTGATGAATTTTTATTAAAAGCATATGAGAGAGCAGATTTGTATAAGCAAAGAAGGAAAATAAAACATGACCACTGCATAGAAATGTAACGACCCCAAAAAGTTCCCGAAAATGTACCTCGGAAGTGCCCAGAATTGTAATTTCCATATATCTCAAAATTCGTGGGTGATATCAAAAATCCAACTTCATATTCTTGATAAGGGGTCAAATTGAGTGGGAAATGGGTCTAATTCCAATATAAGAGCAATGTATCAAAATTTGAAAATCGCAAAAATTTGATTTCGGAGAGCATTCACGCCACTGGCGCGACACACAAAAGGCACGCCATAATGTTAAAATGTGCCAGTTTTCCTTTCTGGTCCAAGGCATTTGGGTCTGGGTCCTAAGCCTTCCCTTGTGTGAAAACACCTATATTTAGCCATATTTTACCTTCATATCATCAAGACATCCCAAATACTCTCTCAAACATAGACAATATTTCACCTCAAAATTCAAGTGTCCAAAACTCATCCGGATCATAAGGATTTCACTCAACTTTCAAGTCTCCATTTCCAATCTTTATCAAGAATTTTCCAAATCAAAGGTATGTGAGTTTCAACCATTGGGTCCTTCCACCCATGGTGCCCAATCTTCTTTTTACGTAAAATTGCATGATTTAAAATCGATTTACTTGGGGGTATTACTTATTATGAATTTCACTACACACTATGTTGGGGTTTCATGAAATTATGATTGTTTTAGCATGTTTTGAGCTATGAATCTAAGATCTATTGGGAGATATGATGAAGAGTTTCATTCTATATTATTTGAGGGTATTACCAAGTATATATTGATTGTTTTACTCTGAATTTTCTAGCATGACTCTTGAATTGCATGGTTTTACACTAGCACTACATACCCCCAAGTGCTTTGATAAAATGTTCGGTTATGATTTCTTGATGAAATGAAGGCCCAATGCATGTCTTATGAGTTGAATGACTATATGATGATGAAAGGAATGGACATATATGATATTATCTCTATAGTGTTGGGAATCGACCAAGCCTTACTCGGGAGGTTGTAGAGCCAAGTAACCATGTAGAGGGATTTGTACCTCTATAGGCCCGTGCAACCAAATCAAGGGGTTTGTACCTTGATAACCATGTCGAGGGGTTTGTACTTGGTAACCATGTTGAGGGGTTTGTACCTCATCAACCATGTTGAGAGGGTTGTACCTCATCAACCATATCGAGGGATTTGTATCTTATTCGCCTCTCTAAGAAGGTAGCAGGGCTTGGATATTCACTAATATGGCCTCTCTTTATACATGTATTAAGTTCTATATAAGCATGATTTCACTTCAAGCATCATCCATACATGTCATATTGCTATATGCTGGTTCATTCCGTATGTCATACATTATGTTTATGGTGCTTATCACTTGTTGCATTATATCCTACATACTTAGTACACTCAAACATACTAACACACACTCTATGCCGACATGATGTCACTATGTAGGAACCAGAGCCCTACTTGAGCATCTTCCTCCATGTGGCTAATACGATTTCTCTCAAGCTAGTTGGTGAGTCCTTCATTCCGGGGACAATGTCTATGATCTCATGCTATGTACTAAGACTATCTTTTTTTTATGTATGTATTCACTATGAGGGTGAGCCCGGTTGCTTTTCTTGGCCCCCACTCTTATGTATGTAATAGAGTTGTTGTTGGACATATTATGTATTGAGCCTTAACTCTCTTGTTTGATGCTTATGTTATGAAAGTATCCCTTTATCCCTATTTCTACTCTTATTATGCTGTTTAATTGCTTCCACGACCGATGATGTATAATGATATGTAAAGAGGGTTGTTTGGGGTCCCTTTGGTTGCCCATTCGTCTTGCCATATCTAGGCCCAAGGCTTGGGTCATGACAAGAAAACCGCCGATTCACACCAGGGGACTTGGTGCAAAATGGCAAAGGGGTGGCTAGAGAGGTCCATTGGTTTGGTAGGTTGGGGGTTAGGTTGATAGAGGCAGATAATAGGGGTGTTGTGATAGTTGATGGCTCTAAATCTTCATTGGTTGAGGAGGTGAAAGCTAAGCATGATCTTGACCCTGCATTATTGGAATTGATGGCATTGGTAAAAGATGGCAAGGTGGAGTTTTTCTCCCAAAAGATAGATGGTATCCTTAGATACCAAGGTAGGTTTTGTGTACCTTGTGTTGATGGCTTGAGAGAAAAGATTCTTGATGAGGCTCGTGGTTCTTCCTATTCTACTCACCATGGTTCTACTATGGTGTATAGAAATTTGAGAGAGGTGAATTGGAGAGGAGGTATAAAGAGGCACATTGCTGAATTGGTTTTTGGTTGACATAGTTGTTAACAAGTCAAAGCCGAGCACCAGTGGTTGGGTGGCCTAGCACAAGACATACAAATTCCTACATGGAAGTGGGAGGAGATTAATATGATTTTTCTAGTTGTGTTTCCCAAGACTAGAAATGGTGTTGATTCCATTTGGGTTGTGGTTGATAGGATGATGAAATCGGCTCACTTTCTATAGGTTAAGACCACATATGGGGCTGAGCTAGGTTGTACATTCATGACTTGGTGAGGTTGCATGGGGTTCCTTTGCCCATCATATCAGATCGGGGTACATTTATTTCACATTTTTGGAGGTCCTTTCAAAGGGATCTTAGTACAAGAGTTAATCTTAGTACGAACTTTCACCCTCAAACAGATGGCCAAGATGAAAGAAGTATCCAAACACTTGAGTATAAGGCTTAAGGCGTGTGTATTAGAGCTTAAGGGTAGCTGGGATGATCATCTTCCATTGATTGAGTTTTCCTATAACAATAGCTATCATTCAAGCATCGATATGACCCTTTTGAGGCTCTCTATGAAAGATGTTGTCGGTCACTGATTGGGTGGTTTAAGGTTGGAGAATGGCTTTGTTGGGACCAGATCTGGTTATGGAGGCTCTTGAGAAGGTTAGGATGATTAGAGAAAGGTTGAAGATGGCCCAAAGTTACCAAAAGTCCTATGCGGACGTGAGGAGAAAGTATCTTGAATTCAAAGTTGGTGATTGGATCTACTTGAATGTGTCACCTTTGAAGGGTGTGGCTTGTTTTGGTAAGAAGAGAAAGTTCAATACAAGATATGTGGGTCCGTACAGGATAATGAGTAGGATTGGAAAGGTAGCTTATGAGTTGGAATTTCCTAGTAGGATGGATTTGGTTTATCTAGTCTTTCATGTATCCATGTTGAGGAAATGTATGGTATACCCTAATGCTATTGTGCCTCTTTATGTTGTGGGTGTTGTTGAAGACAACTTGACCTATGAAGAGGTTCTGGTGCAGATTTTGGATATGCAAGTGAAGAGGTTGAGGAACAAGGATGTGGCTTCCGTTAAGGTACTTTGGAGGAATCAATAAGTCGAAAGTGCTACTTAGGAGGATGAAGCAGACATGCAAAAGCGATATCCTTCCTTCCATTCTACCAAGCCTAAGGTACTAATTCTAAGTCTTATATGTAATCTCATGTCTCATATTCAAGCCCCTAAGTCATTTGCATGCATTCATGTTTATATTGGCAAATCTCGTGGTGATTTTACACTAAAAAGGTGTTTTAAGGGTACTGTTGCATTCTCGTTGGGGCTGATTTTGTCATGATTACTCTTCTCATATAAACTTCTTTGGTATTCGGGGACGAATGATCCCAAGGGGGAGATACTGAAACGATCCCAAAAAGTACACGAAAATGTGTCTCGTAAGTGTCCGGAATTGTAATTTCCATATATCTCAAATTCTGTGCTTGATATCAAAAATTCGACTTCATATTCTGATCAGGGGGTCAAATTGAGTGGGAAATGGGTCTAACCCCGATTTAAGAGCAACCGTATCAAAATCTAAAAATCCCAAAAATGTGATTTCCAGAGAGCATTCACGCCCCTGGCACGACGCGCCAAGGGCACACCACAATTTTAAAATGTGCTAATTTTCCTGTCTGGTCCAAGGCCTTTGGGTCTTAGGCCTATGCCTTCCCATGCGTGAAAATACCTATACTTAACCGTATTTTACCTTCATATCATTTAAGACATCCCAAATACTCAGTCAAACAGTTTGACAATATTTCACCAAAAAATTCAAGTGTCCAAACTTCATCCAGATCTTAAGGATTTCACTCAAACTTCAAGTCTCCATTTCCAATCTTCATCAAGAGTTATCCAAAGCTAAGGTATGTAGGTTTCAACTATTGGGTCCTTTCACCCATGGTTCCTAAGGTTCCTTTTACCTAAAATTTCATGATTTAAAGTCGATTTACTCAGGGGTCTTACTTATTATGATTTTCACTGCACACTATATTGGGGTTTCATTAAATTGTGATTGTTTTAGTATGTTTGGAGCTATGAATCTAAGATATATTATGACATCTGATGAAGGGTTTTGATGTGTGTTGTTTGATGAAGTTACCAAGTATCTATTGATGGTTTTACACTAAATTTTCTAGCATGATTCTACTTTTGAATTGCATGATTTTACACTAGCACTACACACCTACCAAGTGATTGATAAATTGATCGGTTATGATTTCTTGAGGAATTGAAGGTCTAATGTATGTCTTATGAGGTGAGTGACTATATGATGATGAAAAGAATGTATGTATATAATATTATCTCTATAGTGTTATTGACAAAGCCTCTATCGGTAGGTTATAGGCCCGGGTAACCATATTGAGTGGTTTGTAACTCGATCGCCTCGTTCGGGACGTAATACGCCTGTGCCACGAGATCAAGATGTTTTGCACCTTGATAACCATGTCGAGGGGTTTATACCTTAGTAATCATGTTGAGGGGTTTGTACCTCATCAACCATGTTTAGGGGTTTGTACCTTTTCAACCATATTGAGGGGTTTGTACCTCATTCGCCTATCTAAGGAGGTGGTTGGCCTTGGATATTCACTAATATGGTCCCTCCTTACACATGTATTATGTTCTATATAAGCATGATTTTATTTCAAGCATATTTATACATATCATATTGCTATAAACTGGTTTATTGTCTATGTTATGCATTTTGTTTATGGTTCTTATCACTTGCTGCATTGCATCCTACATACTTAGTACATTCAAACGTACTAGCTCATACTCTATTCCTACATGATGCCACCATGTAAAAATCAGATCCTGGCTTGAGCATCAACCTCCACGTGGCCAGTACAATTTCTCTCAAGCTACTTGGTGAGTCCTCATTTTCGAGGACAATATCTATGATCTCATGATACGTACGAAGAATATCTTTCTTTTATGTATGTATTGACTATGAGGGTGAGCCCAGTTACTTGTCGGTGCCCGCTCTTATCTATTATTAGAGGTTTTGTTGGACATTTTATGTATTTAGCCTTGACTCTCTTGTTTGATGCTTATATTATGAAAGTATCCCTTTAGCCCTTTTCCCCTTTTTCTACTCTTAATATGTCGTTTAATTGCTTCTGCGACCGATGATGTGCAATGATATGTTAAGAGGCTTCTTTGGTGTCCCTTTGGGTTCCCAAGTCACGGTGTTATGTCTAGGACCTAGGCTTGGGCAGTGACAAGAAAATTGCCAATTCACACTAGGGGACTTTGTGCTACTCTTTAATTCCAAACTAAAGTTGTTCTCCTGGAGCTCTAATCAAGATGGTTGGGACCATTTCAGATAGCACGTGTCTTTGATCATGGGACCATTGAATTGGATAGAAAATATGGAGGTACTTTCAAAGTAAATGGCAAAAGAGTCAAGCCATACCTTGAAAATGTGGAAGAGATCAAGATGGTTGAAGAATGTGATTCATCTTAAGGAAGTCTGAGTACTCATGATAGCTATGTCGTGCCGTGACAATAAATCAGACACTGCTTCGAAGACAACCTAAGGTGGACTATGGCGCTTAGGTGCCAAGGTATGTTTTTAACCCCTACTTATTGTATTTTTCCTTGATTTGGTGCATTGCAGACAATGCACAATTTTTTTGATGGGGTGTGGGTAGTTATAGGACTCAGTGAAGTCTGAATAGCTTATGGTCCATAACTACCCCAAATTTGATCCCGAGGTTTTTTTGCCTGTGTTCTTTTTCCTCGTGGATATTTAATTCATCTTGAACTGACATATTTAGGATATTTAGATAATATTTATAGCATACAGTACTAATACTTATGACATAAAACATGTTTGTTATGTTTTGTTTTGAAAATTGGTACTGAACAATGTTTTTTTATTAGTAGTTAAATGGCAACCATGCATGTTTGGGTGTTTGGCAATAGTTGTTCTGATAAATGAGGGTAATTCAGACATGAAGCATGATCTATGAGTCTCTTGTTGATAATGTATGCAATACCATGTGATTGTGAGCTTATTTTGCTAGATAAATATTTTTGGTGCTAATTCAGAACCTACCCTGTTACTCTAAGTTAGATTGTAGATTAAATGGATTAGGAAGGGATCTTATGTCTTTGTTCTTTAATTAGTCCACTTTAGCCTAACAATGACCAACCAAATGAAGTTTATACCTTGTTCCAAATATATGAGCCTTTCATATACCAATTCTCTAAAACAAAAAAAAAACCTAATTAGCCTAAACTTGTCTAGTGAAAAACCTTGGAATTGGCCCTGGTCTGTCTTTGAGCACTGTGAACTGTGATTGAGGAAAAAATTCTAAGTTGAGGGTGGCTACAAAAGTGTCCCTAGTTTGGGGAATAGATATTGTGTAGTTCAATACAGGCTAAAAGCCTAAGCTTTTGGTGGCCATGTAGGGGTAAAATCACAAAAATAAGGTGGTGCGGTCGGAATGAGGAGAAAATGAAGAAATTCATGTATCAGGTGCACGAAAAAGAAGAAGATGCCTTAGATTGAGATTAAAAGCAAATTGAAGTGTAAAAATGAGGCAAAAGCTAAAAATTGAGAAGAAATACCCAGAAAAGTTTGAATGTTCAAAAAGGGAGAATGGTTAGGTGAAAGTGATAAAAAAACCGTAGTTCAAGGATGACTTTTAGTCATTATTTTTCCAAAATGCATATAAAAGCCCCCCAGACATTACGTTACAAGCCTAGAAGTCCTAAAGTTATCCTAGTTCAGTAGGTTGAAAATTTAAGTCATGAGTATAAGGGCAAGATATAGTATTAGTCATTGTGCATGAACATCCTTTGTGAGAGTGACTGTGTTTGAACAGTCCCAAAGCTAAATATGAAATCACCATTGAGTGTCAAAAATGTGACTTCTTTTTGTGAGGGCACTTGCATTGCATTGTTAGCATTTGACTAGCTTAGTGATTGTGGACAATTAATATTCGTGTTTGTCATAGTTGTGTTGTCATATGCACCTGTGTCTTTTGGTTTTGCTAAATAGCTATTTGTTCTTGTTTTGAAAAATTTGTGTGGGTGCCTAAGTTTGAATTATATATGATGTATGCCATTTGGTTGAGGTCTATGTGTTGCTATATTAGTCATTATAGATTGAGTCGTCGCTTGAGGACAAGTGTCACGACCCAAGACTAGGACCTATACATGACACGACCCATGGGGAACCCAAAGGGACCCCAAGTAAGCCTCTTAACATTCATTACACATCCTTGGTCGCGAAAGCGATAAAAGTACAATAAGAGATAGAAATAAGGGAACACGGGGCTAAGGGACATCTGCATATCATAAAACATAAACAGTCAAAGAGGGCCAAGCCTTAGAGCATCATTACATAACTTGTTTAACAATAACTCTAAACATAGATCTTTAGCGGGGGCCAACACAAGCAATAGGCTCACCCTCATCGTCAAGCATACCATTAAGAAAAGAGACCCTAAACATAGCATAACTGAAGAGAAGTATGTCCTCGAATTTGAGGACTCACCAACTTGCTTTAGGAGATATCACACTAGCCACGTGCAGGAGGAGGAGGATGAAGTGGTCTCCGGTTCCTACATGGTAACATCATGTAGGCACAGATTATGAGTTAGTACGTTTGAATGTACTAAGTATGTAGGATGTAATGCAAAAATAGATAAGCAACACAGTCAAAATGCATAATTAAGAAATAGGTGATCATATAACAATATTGCATGCATGAATGATACTTGAAGTAAATATGCTTATATATGGAACATATTCCATGTAAATGAATAGACCATCTTCATAGACCAAGCAATGCAGTCCCCACACCTTATAATATTGGTACAATGCAAATGAAACATGACATGATTGGTCAATTGACGCTACATTTTAAAAAAGTGCTTGAATCTCGTGTTAGTAGGCTATATGTGCGTCTAACGCTTAAGAGGGTCAAGTGAATACATGTTCTATGTCGAAGTGTAGGTTACAGCCTTAAAATGAAGTGAGAGAATTGAGGTGCTTGTAGGACTTAGGAAGCAAGTAGGTGAGTCAGCTACTTGCTTAGC
>JAOTQR010098638.1:0-29689 GCA_025774065.1 Solanum ossicruentum | reverse complement strand
TTGAGTGAGATTCGACTAAATAGATGTTTACGTGTCCCTAACGGGCACGAGTCACGACCCCAGGGAGGGGTGTGACATTCTTGGGCGTGCAAAGATGTGCAAATAATAAAATAAAGATGCAAGCTTGAAATTGTCAAGGGCGAAAGACGCAAAGTCTAAAAATAAGAATTCCAGGATGACTTCTAAAAAGAGAGAGAGAGAGAAATATGGCAAGGCCAAAAATACCCCTGCAAAGTTAAAGAAAGATAAGAAGAAATTGCTCTAATAAAAGAAAAAGGGGTGGTAAAATGAAAGTTTTCAACGAGTAAAATAAGAAAGAGACAACAAAAGGATCAAGCATCAAATGCGTATCAGTTGTCAAAAGCACAAATTTGTTGTGACGCTCAAGAAGAGATTAAGTCACTATTATCCCAAATAAATATCCTATCTAGCCCTTAAGCCTACATTACAAACCCATAACAAGTCCTACATGATCTCATTTCAAACATTCTCACATTAGTGGAGATTTACATAAAGTCCAAGCATATTGTATCACAATTGCATGCATTGAATATCCTTTTGAGTGTGAGAGTATTTTGCACAATGTCCTTAAATCCGATATTTCATGCATGTGTGAGATGGGACTTTCTTTTTTGTGAGGGCACTTGACGCAAGAGTATTTGTACTACTTAAATCTTTATTTGAAGTAAGATGACCAAATCTTGTTGATACTTAAGTATGTTTGAGGTACCATTTGAATCTGTAGGAATTACTTCAAATCCAATTTCAATAGAAAAAAAAGGAAGAAGAAATGAAATAAATTTAATACATTTCTAACTGTTGGTATCAATTGTGGTCAAGATTTGACTATTTCTTTACATTCTACATTTTGATAAAAAAAAAGAGAAAAAGGAGCATCATTTGGGTTCGGTCATGCACCTACTGGAATATTCGTTTTCCTTTACAAGAAAGTTGGGATGGAACCTCGGGCAAAATGCATGAGAAGAATTTCATCCCTAGCAAGTCAAGATTAGAGATTATGCTAGTTGATGCAATTGGGACAAAATTTTTTAGAGAAGGTCTAAAAAATTCTACAATAATGTGGGAATCCTCCATCAACAATCCGAGATCTGTCAAATCTAACTGGGACAGAATTTTTGAGGAAGATCTCAAAAATTCTACCACGTAATATCAGAAACTCGATGGTCAGCTTCAAATGGTTTCGACCATGGCCAAAAGTTCAAAATTGGCTTCAGAATCTTCAACATCGCTGAAAGGAAGCCTTGTCATCCTACCAATGAAAGGACATCATTTTCATTTTACATTGCTACAAGCAATAGTTCTCATTCATATTTCATGCATTCATTTTTTATCATTGTATTCATTTTGCATTGTACCATAGAAGGTAATAGTGTCATTTGCATTCATTCATATTGCATTACCGATGGCAGTAATGCTCATTCATATCTCATCCATTCATTTTCGTTATCATTTATTTTACTTTATTTTCTAGTCACGCCCAAACCATCATTTTATTTCCCAGTCGCGCCCAGAGCGCCCTTTTATTTTCCAGTCGAGCCCAGAGTGCCATTTTATTTTTTAATCGCGCCCGGAGTGCCATTTTATTTTTCAGTCGCGCCCAGAGCGCTATTTTATTTTTCAATCATACCCAGAGCACCATTTTATTTTCCAGTCGCGCCTAGAGTGCCCTTTTATTTTCCATTCCCGCCCAGGGTACCATTTTATTTTTCAGTCGTGCCCATAGCGCCCTTTAATTTTCAGTCGCGCTCGGAGAACCCTTTTATTTTTCAGTCATGCCCAGAGCACCCTTTTATTTTTCAATCGCGCCTTGAGCGCCATTTTATTTTTCAGTTGCGCTGGGAGCGCCATTTTATTTTTCAGTCACGCCCAAAGTGCCCTTTTATTTTTCAGTCGCGCATAAAGCGCCCTTTTATTTTCCAGTCACACCCAAAGAGTCATTTTATTTTCCAGTTCTGCCCGGAGCGCCCTTTATTTTCTAGTCGTGTCCAGAGCGCTACTTTATTTTCCAGTCGTTCCCAGAGCCCCATTTTATTTTCCAATCGCGCCCAAAGCGTAATTTTTTTTCCAGTCGCTCCTAGAGAGCCATTTTATTTTCCAATCACGCCCATAGCACCATTTTATTTTCCAGTTGCACCCAGAGCGCCATTTTATTTTCTAATTGCGCCCAGAGAGCTATTTTATTTTATAGTTGTTCCTAGAGAGCTGTTTCATTTGCCAGTTGCTCTTAGAGCCCCATTTAAGAGGGATCAGACCCTTCTTCAGAGATCAAATGAGACATTCCTAGTACTCATATTGATTTATATGTTCAGCCAAAATTGAGTTTGTCAAGTTTCTTTGTCTATGATCTCTTACATCGATCATATCTAAAGAAAGGGACAGCTGTTAACACCCAATTTTGGCTCAACACTTCAAAAATTGTTACTTTCTATGTTGATATTTTTAAAATTATTTTTGTGTGATTTTTAGATTATTTTTGATAATTGCTTTTATTCTTATAATATTAGAATTTTAATTTTAAATTTTAATGCAGTATGATAATTTTCTTTTCTTGTTCAGATATAATGATACACATATGTCCAATTGGCCCATAATTTGGACCCATTATCTTCCTAGCCCATTAGTTTTTGACATGAAATATATAATTAGGTGTGGATAAATAATATTGAGATTAAAATTTAATAATTTTTAGATTTTTGGAGATTTCACTATTCATCTTCTTCTCCGACGAAGAGTTTGCCGAAGCTCCGGCATCACCTCACCGAAAAATCGCCTCTTTCATCCACCTGCGAAAACCCCATGGCTACCACTCCTACCTCCTCTCCTCTCTTCCATTTCTAGTGAGAAATTCATCGGAAAATGACCTCATCGGAGTCTGAAAATACCAACCAAACTCCTTCGCCAACTCCAATCCCTCAACGTCAATCCCTCGCGAGTCCTCTCATATCGCTGGAAAACCGCAACCAAACGACCCCATCTCCCTCCATCTTCTCTCCTCTCATCGACGCAACCCCCTGTCCAGCCCCTTTCTTCGTCGGCACCACTGCTGGCAAGTGAGACCGCCGGTCGCCGGCGACCCTTTCTTCCCCATCTCCCTCACACCATCCCTTCCTCCAGGGGAATCACCACACCAAATTACCCCGACGAAATCTCATCGGAAAATCCCAAATCTCCCTCACTTCCTTCTCTCCGACGTCACTCCATCTCCCATCTCCCTTACCCCCTTGTTATTTCCATTTTCTGGAGGAACCAGCCGCCCAAAAGACCCCTGTCGACCCCTCCTCATCCAACATCCCTCATCTACTCACCACCGGCGTCCACTGCAGAAAACAACTCCAAACCCAATGACCTGGCCGCACCTCCCTCTCTATTTTTGTCCAACCTCCACCCAAAATGCCACCATTTCCGACCACCTAAAACTTACAAATAACCGCCCAACAACAACTCTTAAAACCCATCATTTTCCCACCTCAAAAACCACCCTAAAACAACCTCAAACCTCAACAATCGCCACCCCCACAACTCCCAAAATGACCCTTCTCTCGTCGCCAAAACCCCATTTCAGACGACCCCTGCTCGCCTTGTTACCGGCGAAATCACAATGAAGAAGTTGCAAGAGCGAGAAGAGGTAGAGTGAAGAGAATTTGTGGGTTGATCTATGAAGAAATAAGAGGGGTTTTGAAGACGCTTTAGGTTCTAAGGAGGTGAATTTTTTTTTGCTCCATCTCAAATCTACACAGTAGAGGTTTGAACTCCTACACACTATTGATTTTTATTTTGGTCTCTAATTTTATCATAATTAGTTTGTTGTTGTTTTGTTATTGCCATTCTTTTGATTATTTATTATTTGTTCTTGTTATTAAGTTGATGTGTATTAAGTTGCTATCATTTTTATTTGTTGTTATTTTAATTTCTTCGAAATTCAATATTGCCTCAATAACGATTGTGAGTTTCTCATGTTAATATGTCCGCACTTTTCGATTATTGGCAAATGATGCCATTATTCAGTGACATTGTTTTCTTTATTTTAATTTCTCTTCTTGTTATTATTTGGTTGATTCCTTTTCACATCTAATTGGCTCTACTCTAGTTTGTACTTTTAGAACAACTAAGAACGTCATTGTGTATATATTGTGTGCATTTTCTTTTTCTATTGTTGTTTCATTTATTCGTTTGCTGTTATTTTTATTCATATAGTTTTTCATGTGTTATTGGTTGCATGTAATTTTGGTGAAAAAAAAAGAAGAAAAGAGCTTCTAGTAAGCTATGTTGCTAGTATTATATGTTAAATTTGGCCGATGACGAATCTATCCATCAGATTTCGAGGTCTCCCGATTCAAAAGACGGAGTCATTTAGTTTAGACTAATGTTTATTATATTTTAAAATTCAAAGATTAGTTAAGTTCATAACTTGTTGAACTTGGCCAACGACGAATCTATACGTCGGATTTCAAGGCATCCCCATTAAAAAGACTAAACAATTTTAATTTATCCTTTATTTATTCATTATTGTGTATATTATTTATGTATGTTTATTTCATGATTATCATACTTGTGTTATATTGTGTATTTCCTTCTCAATTTGAAAAAATGAATTCAGTCGGGACCCACAGTTGTGGATTTTGAAGGGTGCTAATACCTTTCCTTCGGAATAACTTGAACCCTTACTCAAAATTTTTGGTTCGCAGACTGTTTTATAAATAATTAATTGGTTTCCTAATTATCATTAAAATTAGGTGGCGACTCCTAAAATTAAATTATTTTTACTTTTATTTAAATTCTTCTATTTTTATTATTTTTATTTGAGTTGTCACGACGTTGCCCCTTCGGGATGTCAACAATCACCTCCCACTTCTGCTCCAGAATTTCAAAGTTCCGAGCCAATCCACACGGTTTCTAGTGTTCAACCTTAACCTGTTGGCAATTGGGACACTTAGATACAAATTCAACAATGTCTTTCTTCATCCCATTCCACTAATAGACTTCTCTCAAGTCGTGGTACATCTTGGTAGGGCCAGGATGAATGGAATATCTCATGCTATGAGCTTCGGCCATGATTCTGTCTTGAACACCATCAACATCGGGTACACACGATCTCCCTTGATATCTTAACACCCCATCTCCCTCTTTGGAGAAAACCATCTTCTTCTGCTCGAGAACCGCTTCTTTCAATTGGAGTAAGATAGGGTGTTGGTCTTGTTTTTCTTTCACCTCTAACACTAAGGATGAAGCAGAACTAGTCTGAACATTGACCCTGCCTTTATTGTTCTCCTCAAGTTGTACTCCCAATCGAGCCAATCTATGCACTTCCTTGGACAATTCTCTCTTCCCCTCCTCCACATGGGCAGTGCTACCCATGGACATCCTGCTAAGAGCATCAACAACAATGTTAGTCTTACCCGGGTGGTAGAGAATGCTCATATCATAATCCTTGAGCAACTCTAGCCACCTCTTGTGCTGCAGGTTGAGTTCTTTCTGACTGAACACATACTGCAAATTTTTGTGATCAGTGAACATGCACACATGCACTCCATACAAATAGTGACGCCAGATCTTAAGTGTGAATACTGCTGCTGCCAACTCTAGATCATGGGTCAGATAATTATTCTCATGGATCTTAAATTATCTGGAAGAATATACTATCACCTTCCCCCTCTGCATAAGCACACAACCCAATCTAATTCTGGATGCATCACAGTATATCATGAAGTTACCCATCCCATATGGCAAGGTCAACAGTGGTGTTGTAGCCAATCTAGTCTTCAACTCCTGAAAACTCTTCTCACATGCCTCAGACCATTGAAACTTGCGCTTCTTCTGAGAGAGCTTTGTCAAAGGGCTGACATAGAAGAGAAGCCCTTAACAAATTTGCAATAATAGCCTGCTAAACCCAAGAAACTTCTTATTTTTGTTGGAGAAGTTGGTCCTGGCCAGTTCTTAATTGCCTTAATCTTTTGAGTATCCACCCAAATACCATCTCCCGAAACAACATGGCCAAAGAAAGCCACTGATTTGAGCCAAAACTCACACTTGGAGAATTTTGCATACAACTCATGATCTTTGAGTGTTTGCAAAATCACTTTAAGGTGATTAGCATACTCCTTTTCATTCCTTGAATATACCAGAATGTCATCAATAAACACGGTCACGAACATATCAAGATACGACTTGAACACCCTGTTCATCACATCCATGAAAGCTGCAGGTGTATTTGTCAACCCGAAGGACATGAACAAGAACTCAAAATGGCCATACTGTGTCCTAAAGGCTTTCTTATGAATATCACTTTCCTTCACCTTCGACTGGTGGTAACCCGATCTGAGGTCTATCTTAGAGAAACAAGTAGCACCCTGAAGCTGGTCAAAGAGATCATCTATTCTGGGAAGTGGATACTTATTCTTTATGGTAACCTTGTTCAACTGTCGATAGTCTATACACATCCTCAAAGATCCACCTTTCTTACGCACGAATAGGACAGGAGCACCCCAAAGGTGAGACACTAGGCCTTATGAAACCTTTCTCTAAATTGCTCTTTCAATTCTTTCAATTCTTTCAACTCTGTGGGGGCCAATCTATAGGGTGGAATTGAGATAGGTTTGGTCTCGGGAAGAACATCAATCCCAAAGTCAATCTCCCTATCAGGAGGGATTCCGGGAAGATCATCAAGAAATACCTCATGAAACTCATTCACAATTGGGACTAACTCAAGAGCAGGGGATTCAACATCATCCGACTTTACTCGCACGAGGTGGTAAATACAACCTTTGGATATCAACTTTCTAGCTCTAAGATAGGATATTAATTTACCCTTAGGGGCAATAGAACTCCCTTTCCACTCTAAGACAGGCTCATTAGGAAAAATTAGAACTTAACAATTCAGGTTCTACAGTCAACAAAAGCATAACAAGCATGAAGCCAATCCATGCCCATTATTATATCAAAATCAACTATCTCTAACTCTACTAAATCAGCCAAAGTGTTTCTATGATAAATAGACACCACACAATCCCGGTAAACTCTCTTAGCTAATTTAGACTCACCAATGGGAGTAAAAACAACAAAGGGTTCAAGCAAACACTCCAAAAGAATCCTGAACTTGCTAGCCACATAAGGGGTCACAAAAGATAAAGTGGCACCCGGATCAAGTAATGCACAATAATCATAAGTAAAGACTCGAATCATACCCGTGACAATATCTGGTGCAGCTTCCTATTCGTGTCAATTATCCATAGCATAAAGACGGTTCATCTCGCCTCCTGTACCTATAGTAGTACCCATCTACTACCATGAAAGTCTCAATATAAAGAAAGGAGAAAGAAAGAACCCCCAACATCAACCATCAACATCTACGTCTATGAAGCCTCTATACTATTATCTGAGATGGTACCATGATAGGCCATGGCTACCAAAAATCAAGTAAAAGGCTATCAAGCTAAAGAAAAATAACCATCCTTCGAATGCAGGGGAGGACTCACCACTATCAAGAATCCGAAAAGCTCTGAACCTAAACTGTTGGGTTGCTGAAGTCTTCTGTCTATAAAATCTACATCATAAAATGATGCAGCGCTAAAGGGGCGTTAGTACGTGGAATGTACTGTATGTAAAATGGGCTAAATAAATGGAACAAGATAACAATCACTCATCACTCACTCATCCTCACCTTAGAATAAAGGACAGGACTCTATCACCTCACTATCCATCAAGACATCAAACAATCACATCACATCAGAGTTCTATCATTATGAAATCTATCTGGGAGTTTCTTGGACCTATACCCATCACCTATGAGCCAATGATGGTACAACGAAGCGATGTCATTGTGGCATCCGCCAGTACCTTACTGGGGTGAAAGGGCGTACATCAGGGGTTTATAATAATAATCAATCCTCTTTTGGGACTAAGGAAACATCTGTTCTCACGGTCCAATCCTCTGCTACACTGGCCACGTAGTTAATGAGTAAGAGTGGGACTCACTCTTACTCATTTTTGGTACTCAATACTCCTCCCAGGACTCAACATGTTCATAAGTCTTTCAATTCATCAAGAATTTCCATCACTCAACACCTACAGGCAAGCACACTCACATCATCTCATCATCTATCAACTCAAGGAGCAGGACTATTCTTTCAAGTTAAGAATCAGCCTTCAGTTAACTCTATCAACACTATTTCTAGCTATTTCAGTCATCAATACACTCACTTCAGTACTCAAACTCGATCAAGCATCACACTCAGACCATCAAGGCTTTAGACATTCCCCGTAAGTTCATTATCCAAGTCTTTAATAGAGAAATTATATAGGGCATATTCAGAATCATATAATAATGCATATACATAGTAAATTTAATCATGATGATCATCAATTTAAGATAATGTATACAAATTAAAGATAAATTTCCATATAACTTTCAAGAAATTCAATTCAAGGCTACTCAATCATCAATTATCATCCTATTACATGTATGGGGCACATTGAAGAAGCAATTCCATGCTCTGGGTAGTTTTAACATACCTGGATGAAGAATCTTCAACTTTCTTCTAAGAATTCAGGACTTCTTTGGAAACCTATACACTATCTCTTCTTCTCTCAGTACTTATGTAAAAGACTTAGAAAAAATATGGGTTTGAAATCATTTTGTACAAAATACACTTTAAAATACGTTCTGGGGATATTAAAATATATTGGGAAGGATAAAATTTCCCTTCCCAAAATAAAAGGAAAAAATGTAAAATTTTGGTACACTAGTGCGCGTCGTGGAGGGGGCGCGCACCTGTGTATTTTGTGAAATATTTCAGAAGCTTCATTCCTTTAGAAACAATCAACAACTTAAAAAAGTGCCAAGTATAATTCTGCGCCCCTGGCGCATCGCGGAGGGGGCATAGAGAAGCCACTGTTTTTGCACTTCAAGTGCAATTTCGTAATTCGATCCGATTTGTTTTTAATCGGGTCGAGACCATTTTCTGACTTGATTTTTTCGCGCTGATCATAAATCTGATCTCGAATTTTCCATTATAGCTTTGGAAGACGCACTGTACACACAATGTATTTTAGCGGAATTTTGGTAATTTTATGGGGTGTTACACAAGCTTTGCATTATTGGAGAACAAGATGTAGTGCTAAATATATATATATATATATATTATAGTGCACCTTTTGCATTATAGAAACAAGAGGCAGCACGTGTAATAATTTTATTTGCCACCACGATCAAATCATTACATTTTGCTCGAGTCTAGAGAAATTTGCTCATTCTAAAAGAAAACCAGCATTTCCTCCTCCTTTTGAAGCTTTATTTATTTATTTTTTATACATACATACATACACATTGCTATCTTCAGACCAATTTGCACGTTAGCTTGCACTTATATTTATACTTTGCTTTTATTTGTGTTTGGGATTGTGCAAATCGATTAAGAATTATAGTCAAGACATAGTTGCTCATTTCCTCATCCCTTTAGATATTGGGTTTAATGTAATTATATGACTTAGATAGTACTTTCTAATTAAGTTTTCTTTTTGCTTAATATTTCGGTTTGCAAAAGCGTAACCCTTTTTAAAAAGAGAGTAGAAATTAGGAATGACTTTTTCTTAAATATATGTGTACTTTTTTTGAGCAAAAAAAATTATTTTTGATAACCTATAGCTAAAAAGGGCAACTTTTCTATTAGCTTACAAAAGTGGATTTTTAAGGTAAGCATAATATAATTCTTTTGAGACTTAGAAATAAAATAATTTGAGTATCACATAATCATATTCAATAACTTAAATTCAGTCCCAAAAGGTTAGTCGAATCTACCTCAATGGCGAAACCACACTCGAACCAAGCTTCTGAACAATCAAAGCCTGAAAAATGAGCTCGAATCAATCAAACACTATCAAGAATAGATCACACGCGTCAAACATGAATTTTGATACCCATATTGGTACAAATTGGATCCAAGGGTAAAATGATCAAAGTTAAGGTTAAAATTTGAGGTTCACAAACTTGGAATTAAACTGGAAATTATGATTCTACACGAGAAAAGGAGTTTGTGGGAAAACTTTTGCTGAAATTGAGCTTAAATTGAATAAGAAATCATCAATTTAAGTTCCCAAAGCATATACATGAAAAATCCAATTTTTAAACATTCAAAATTATTCAATTCAAAACAAAATCAAGAGAAAAGTAATGGAAACTATTAATTTCGAGGTTAGAAATACTTACCCAAAAGTTTCCCATGAAAATCCTTGAAGAAATAGCCTAAATCAAACTTGAAGAGTCAAAAATGGAGGAGAGGGATGTTTTCACGATTAAAAATTGTTCAGGCACGAAGACTCTCTACGAATGCAGAGAGAAATCCACGAATACGGAGACCAAGAAAGTGCACACCTCCGCGAAAGCGAGGATGGGGCCCGTGAATACGAAGGGAAACAACTCTGTGCTTCGCAAACTGGTGATCTGCGAACGGGAAGGTTAGGTTACATGGACCTTCAAGAACGTAGTCCCTTATGTCGCGAACGCGGGGTATAATGGGGGCCTGCACTAGATCAAAAAATAAGATATTACAAAATTCTTGAAATGGACCCTCGGGTTCGTCTGAAACCCGACTCACACAAATCAGACATGTATCCCTACCAAAAATGACAATCTGGACTCAATGGAATTATCAGAATTTTATTCCAAGGTCTTCTTGACCCAATTCCCGATAAGACTCATTAAAACTAGTTAAAACTCAAAATACTCAAACTGCCCTCAAAAACTTTAAAAATTACAATGAGATCATTTCTATCGTTAGTTTCATCATCAAAACCACTGGAATTGTTAGAATTTCGATGAGATTTTCTGAACTCCAAATGTTGACCAAAGTCAAACTTAGCAAATCAATTGAAAATGCAACTTTTGGTCTAAAATCTCTGTTTTAACTCCAGATTCAATTTTGTCACTTCTCCTAGACCAAATTTAACGTTTTAAAGCTAATTGAATCGACTGATTTCCATCCTGATACCCAAAACGCCGAATGCTACAAAAGCTTACATTTTCAATAATTTAAACTTCCAAAAGTGCCAAAACTCACATTTTTCACTTTGAAAACACAAGATCTCAATTTTAACAACACAAGTAGTTCATAATAGGCCAAAAATAACTTATGAAAAGGTAAAATAGTAATTTTTATAGATAAGGTAAAAAACAATCAGCATGGTCTTTACAATTGTTTTCTAGCAGATCAGGCTAAAATATGAATCATATGTGATTTTTATTATTATTTAAGAAGAGTTCTAAATTAGACCAATCCGATTAGGAAGTACAATGAATAAAGTATTTAATGATTTTACTTTAGGAGAGTTGTTAAAAATAAGGATAAATATAAGTCAATAGGTTACTATCAAGGATATTTTTGTCTTAAAAGATGGATGTTGGGGGTATTTGGCGTCAAAAGGGGGATGAAGAGTAGTTTTATATCAATTCAAATACTTACGGAATATTTCAGGGCCTTCTTCCTAAAGATTAGAATAGTCAATCAGCTAATAAAGTAATAAGATCTTTTGTAAATTATAATAGTTCATTCGTATGATATAAAAAATAATGTTTTCACATTAAATTTAATTAAATTTTCATGCTTTGTGTATAATTTTATAAAAAATAAACAAAAATCCACTAAGCATAACTTAATTGATGACACCTTATGTCACGACCCGATTCCGGTCATGATGGCGCATGTGGGTCCCATCCACAGGCAAGCCAATTTCCAACCCAAGGATACCTGTCCTAGCTGTCTAGTCCAAATCAAATCGATACAATAATAATATATATACTGAAACCTACCCAGAACCTGGAAGCCAACTGTACAGAGCTACAGTAGGCACAAGGACATATCATATACATATATCAATAATTATGATAATATACAAAATAGGAGTGTATCTACAAATATCAAACTCTACTGTACCAGGCTAACGACTAAATGGAAAAGACGACCATCGACATGAAGGAGACTGCGAAGAAGCCAGAGTTGTCAGTGCCAGTCAAAAGTCTCCTGAGCGCTCTCGGAGTTCCCCAATTCAGCTATCACAACCCGTACCTGGACCTACGCTATGAGAAGATGCAGAAGTAGGGGTGAGTATAGGAAAATGCACCCAGTATGCATCATCAATTGACTGAGAGAAACAGTAAACATATATAAAGCCCAAATATAAAGAGAACTGCAGTTGTCACGACCCAAGCCTAGGGCCTAGACGTGACATGGAGAATGGGGAGCCTGAAGGAAATCTAAACGAGCCTCTTAGCATATTGTTTGCACATCCTTGCTTTTGCAGAAACAATAAAATCTAAATAAGCACATAAAAATGATTTCTAAGGGAAGCCGAGCCTTGGACTCACGCTACGGGGATGTTATAGGGAAGAGGATAGACATGAATCATATAGCAAATAAGTTTAAGGGGCAGTAAGTATGACTCACACTATGGGAGTATCTAGGGACCTGGGACTTTCATCTCAACAATCAAGAGCATAGAGGGAAATATGGGACTAAGAAAAGTCCCTCATAATGACTTAGTATAAGAGGAGTCAAGATCATAATACAAACCAACTCAAAATCCAACACACCTCTAATACGTATGGGGCGGGAACCGAGATATCTCTCAGGCTCACCCTCATAGATAAGTATCCAAAAACATGAGATAAGGTCTTATCAAGCATGAATGAAATTAGATATTGTCCCCAGATGTGAGGACTCACCAAAGCTAACTTCAAACAATTCGGCTAGCCATGTGGAGGAAGATCAATAGTGGCTCCGGTTCCTACATAGTGATATCATATAGGCATAAAGTATACGTTAGTACTTGGAATGTACTAAGTATGCGGGGTGAAATGCAACAAATGAGATAAGCTATAATAATAACTAGGACACATTATCATAAGCAATGGGTATAAGCTCAAGATGAAATATATGCTAAATGCCTTACACAAACATACATGAGAATGGCCATATTGCCACCCACCCACCTCACGGTATAACATTTTTGGAGAGTGTTACCAATTCCCCTACCTTACTGCATAGCCTTTTTGATAGGTAATATAAGATGTCCCTTACATTATGATTCAAGCTTTTCGGTAGGAATTAGGAGATGCCCTTACCTTACGATACAATCTTTTATGTAGAGAGATGCCCTTACCTTATGATACAACATTTTCAGTAGGAGAGATGACCTTACCTTACGATACAATCTTTTTGGTAGGAGAGATGTCCTTACTTCACGATATAATCTTTTCGGTAGGAGAGATGTCCTTATCTTACAATACAATCTTTTCAGTAGGAATTGGGATTTATTCTACCTTATGGCATGGCCTTTTTGGTAGGTAATACAAAAATAGTTCATCAAACCAACACACTGAAGAAAGGGCTTCAATTTCACAAGAACATAAAAAAATAGCATAAGAGTTCAATAATTCACTTGTAGATCATGAGAACTTTTCATGAGTTTAATATATTGCTTGGGAACCCATAAATTATCATAACATGCTTGCCACATAAATTCATACAATAAGTTCTCATCAACATCAAGAATCTTTGTTAAGTAATTTAGTCAAACACATGGTGGGCATATGCACATGTACTTAAAATCATGCATTTCAAGAGTAAGAGACAAGAGACATAAGATGAATTCATTTCAAGTCTTTCAAATCAACCCACTAATATTGTAGTAAAATCTTCATATTTTAAGACAGTATCATATTTCAAGATATATATAGGAAAAATAGTTAGTTTAAATCATTCTTAATCAACACATCATGATAATATACATCATCTTTCAAAATATGGACATGGGAGCATGAAATCCATCTTATCAAGCAAAACCTTTATTTTGAATGTCATGAAATCCATCATAATATCAAACCCAAACAACATTTTGGTATAAAACATCATTTCTTATAAAACCCATATAGAGGACATCTGCACAATGCATAACAAGATCATCATAAACAAGAGTTCATAAATACCCATAAAATAATTCATAAATACCACATAATATTTTACTTCATGATAATTCACAAAAATAAACCATAATAGAATGCATAGTAGTAATACCATATTCAAAGTTCATATATAACCATAAAGATTCATAAACTTCATGTAGTAGGAGAAGAGAAATGGTTGGACTTGCGGGAAGGAAGGTTCCCACAATCATATCCATATACTTAAATCATGTGAACAATGTATAATAGAGATTATCCATAAAGTGTTCAACCTTAAAATCATGAAATTTTATAAAGAAAGTGAGATTGGCTTCATGGGTGAAAGAGATCGCATGAATGAAGCCCACATACCTAAACTTGAGGTTTTCTTGAAGAAACTTAAGGAAGACTTGAGGCTTAAGTTGGGTTCTTGAAATCAAAGCTTGTTCTTGAGATTCTTGAATTTGAACGGAATATTGGTTGATGTTCTTGAGTGGATTTGAGAGGGTTTTAAGGGGTTTTTTAGTTGAAAAAAATTGGGTAAGCAAGGGTATTTTCATGTTTAAATGGGCATTGAGTTATTAGCCAAATGCCCTTCAGTGAAGCTGAAAAATTGAGGGAAAATTTTCAATGGTCTGCACCCTAGGTACGGTGTGGACTAAATGCACAGGGCATTTTTGTACTCAAGCCTGCCCCACGTGTGATGCGGGGACAATGCGTATGCAGGCACACTATCTTTTCCCCCCCATTGCGAACATGAATTTTTGCTACGGGTTTTCTAAAATTCGAGGGTTACCCTTTTCCCACACAATTTTCTCCCTGAACAAGAATATGAAGTTGGATTTTTGAAATCATGCACGGATTTTGAGATATTTGAGAATTATACTATAGGGCATTCCAATACACATGAGGAGTGTTATAGTATCTCCCCCCTGGGATCATTCATTCTCGAATGTCAAAGAAACATACATAAGAGGAGTAATCAAGAAACTTTCAGCCCTACATGAATGCAACAAATGCGCTTAAACATCATTCCCAAAAGTTTCAAACATATACATCAAAAATCATCAAAACTTTTCCCCATGAACATGTATGTATGCAAAAATATCATGAGGGATGAAACTTAAGACTTGAAACCATAGAAAGAACTTAGTTTGTCATCTTAGGCTTGAATAGAGTGAAAGAGGTATGAATATCACTTCTTCATATTTGCTTCGATTCCACAAGTGGCACTTTCTACCAGTTGATTCTTCCAAAGGACTTTCATGGATGTCACATCTTTGTTCCTTAACTTCCTTACTTGTCTATCTAATATTTCCACCGAGACCTCCTCATAGGTCAAGTTATCTTTCACAACACCCACAACTTTTAAAGGTACTATAGTACTTGGGTCACTGACGCACTTCCTCAACATGATACATGGAAAACTGGATAAACCATACACACTTCCATAGGCAACTCTAATTCACAAACAACTTTGCCAATTCTCCTCGAAATTCTACAAAGCCCCAAATACCTTGGGCTCAATTTTCCCTCCTTGCCAAACCAAACAATGCCCTTCATTGGTGAAAGTTTCAAATACCAATCATCCACACAAAACCCAAGATCTCTTGTCCTCACATCGGAGTAGGAAATTTGCCTACTTTGATCCATTCTCAATCTTCCCGCTATAAGACTTATTTCCTCTATGGCATCCATAACCAAACTTAGTTCAATTAAAGCCATCTTATCAACCTCACCAAGATGCCTCCCTAAAATCTCCATACATCTTTGTAAAATTGAGAAGAATAGAATAAGATGAATCATGTGTCTCATTCAAGATCAAGTACCTCAACCCAATCAACAACAAAAAAATACGCAACCTACTTGATACCTAAGGAAACCATTTCCCCCTTGGGAGAAAACCTCTGTCTTTCCCTCCTTCACCAACACCTTCAATTCTAGCAAACTGTGGTCAAGATCTAAGTCTAATCCTTACCTCTTCTGCTTTACCCAAACTCACATTTGTCAAACTTAGCAACCAACTTCCTTTCCTCAAGGTTTTCAATGTTACCCTCAAAAGTATCATGTGCTCTTTTCACTGTTGGAGTAAGTCAATATATCATTATGAACAACAACTCGACATGCCAATATAGGGTTTAAAGACCTATTTATGAGGTCTATACATACCGTCGGTGCATTAGTCAAACCAAATGACATCACCACAAATTCAAAATGCCCATACCTAATCCGGGAAGCCATTTTAGGAATATCACACTCCTTCATTCTTACTTGGTGGTATCCATACCGAAGATCAATCTTAAAAACATGACTAGCCCCTTATAGTTGATCAAATACATCGTATATCCTTGGTAGAGAATACATGTTCTTTATGGTGACTTTATTGAGTTTCCAATAGTCGATGCACATTCTAAGTGAGCCATCTTTCTTTTTTACAAACAACACTGGTGCACCCCAAAGCGACTTACTAGGCCTTATAAAACCCTTCTCCAACAAATCCTTCAGTTGGTCCTTCAACTCTTTTAACTCCGGTGGGGCCATACAGTAAAGGGGAATGGAAATGGGTTGTGTATCTGGGAGAGGGTATATACCAAAGTCTATTTTCCTTTCAGGATGAACACATGGAAGCTCATCGAGAAAGACATCAAGAAAATCATTACCACCGAAACCATTTCAATAGGAGGGACCTTAGACTCAACATCCCTAACCTTTGCAAGATGGTAAATGCAACCCTTAGATATCAATTTTCGGGCTTTAAGACAAGATATGAATCTACCATTAACTATCGAATCATGACCTTCCCACTCAAAGACGGGCTCATTAGGAATTTGGAACCTAATTTTATGGATTCTACAATCAACTAAAGCATGATATGCATATAACCAATCCATCCCAAGAATATTGTCAGCATCCACCATGTCAAGTTGAACAAAATTACAAAGTAAGAGTTTACGAAATATAGACATGAAATAATCCCTATAGACTCTTCTAGCAATAATAGACTCACCAACGGGGGTAAACACTTCATAAAGTTCATACCATAATTGGGGACATACATGAAATATAAACGCAACTAAAGAAGTAATGAAAGAGAGAGTGGCACCCCAATCTAATAAAGCATACTCATCATAATGAAAAACCTTTAACATACCAGTGACAACATTGAGGGTCTCATCCACCTATTGCCCCTCTGAAGATCATCGAATCCGTTTCTATATGAACCTCCTCCTAAGGTTTGGGCATCTTGGACTTCCCCTGTTAAAACCACTTGACCTCAAATACACCCTTCCTTACCTCTTTTAGTCACATAAAACACTCAGAGATTTAGTGCCCCATTTTTCCACAACTAAAGCCACCACCCAATCCTCTCCGACAGACACTACCATGGTTCTTCCCACACCTTAGACACTTAGAAAAGAAATAACATCTCCAACTTTGGCACCACCTTGTTCCCTTTAAGTTCCATGAGCACTGAGTCCCAGAGGATGATTATTTTTACCTTTTCATTGAGCATATGGAAAATCAACAATCTTGTGGCCCGTCTTTCCACACCAAAAGTATGCATCCGTGTTCCTCAAACATGTTCCAAAATGATTCCTTCCACATTTTGGGTATCTAGGATAAGTCACTCCATCGTTACCACCTTGATCTTTGGGGTTAGGCACCTTATCACTAACAAACTTTTGGTTTTGAGCATAAGAGTACCGTTGATCTTAGAATTTGTGACCTTATTGAAAACGGCCACCCTTAGTACCTCGAAAACCACCATCATACTGAGCCCTCTTAGCCTTCCTCTCCTACCTCCTATCATTTGTAATCTCGGGGGCACCCCTTTGTTGGTTGAGTTGAGCGGTTACAACTTTTTCCAATAGCCATAGGGCATTGCGAATCTCCGCATTTGATATGTCGTTATTGGGAAGTTGACCCGCAAGCGAGGGATGGTTACCATCTTATCCATCATTCTGAATAGCTTTGAGACATATTCTGAAATATAACGGTCCAGAATCAGAAATAAACCTTAGAGGATTTAGCTCTACCGCATGACATGGATCATGAAGAAGTGATGCATTTCCTAAAATGTCTGATAGCCTCCTATTCATAGTTGTGACGCACTTTACAACCATAAACAAGACTCTACTTGATGCAGTATGTTGGATTTCCGAGGATCACTTATAAGCTTAGTTCTCTGATATCAAGCTTGTCACGACTCAAGCCTAGGGCCTAGATGTGACATGGCAAATGGGGAGCCTGAAGGCAATCCAAACAAGCCTCTTAGCATATTGTTTGCCAATCCTTTGGTTTCACGGAAACAATGAAAGATAAATAAACACATAACAAATAATTTCTAAGGGAAGCGGGGATTTAGACTCATGCTATGGGGATGTTATACGGAAGAGAATAATCATGAATCACATAGCATATAAGTCTAAGGGGCGGGTAAGTATGACTCATGCTATGGAGGCATTTAGGGACGTGACACTTTCATCTTAACAATCAACATAGAGAGCATAGAGGAAAATACGAGACTAAGGGAAGTCTCTCATAATGACATAACATAAGAGGAGTCAAGCTCATACTACAAACCAACTAAATATCCAACACACCTCTACTATGAATGGGGCTGGGGCCAAGACATCTCCCGGGCTCACCCTCATAGATAAGTAACTAAAAGCATGAGATAAGGTCTTATCATAAGCATGAATGAAATTATGTATTGTCCCTAGATATGAGCTGGGCTCACCAAAGCTAACTTCAAATGATCCGGCTAGCCATGTGGAGGAAGATCAATAGGAGATCCGATTCCTACATGGTAATATCATATAGGCATAGAGTATGCGTTAGTACTTGAAATATACTAAGTATGCAGGGTGCAATGTAACAAAGGAGATAACCTATAATCATAACTAGGATGCATGATCATAACCAATAGGTATAAGCCCAAGATGACATATATGCTCAATGCCTTACATAAACAAACACGAGAATGGCCAAATAGCCACCCACCCACCTTACGGTATAACCCTTTCGGAGAGTGTTACCATTTCCCCTACCTTACAATATAGCCTTTTTGGCAGGTAATATAAGATGTCCCTTACCTTATGATTCAATCTTTTTGGTAGGAATTGGAAGATACCCTTAACTTATGATACAATCTTTTTGGTAAGAGAGATGCCCTTACCTTATGATACAATCTTTTCGGTAGGAGAGTTGTCCTTACCTTACGATACATTCTTTTCGGTAGGAGAGATGTCCTTACCTTATGATGCAATCCTTTTGGTAGAATAGATGTCCTTACCTTACGATACAATCTTTTCGGTAGAAGTTGGGATTTATTCTACCTTACTGCATAGCCTTTCGGTATGTAATAAAAACATAATTCATCAAACCATAACATCGAAGTATCAAGAAAGGGCTTCACATTTCACAAGAGCGTAAAAACATATAGCATAAGAGCTCAATAATTCACTTGTAGATCTAGAGAACTTTTCATGAGTTTGACGGATGCTTGGGAACCCATAAATCATCATAACATGCTTGCCATGTAAATTCATATAATAATCTCTCATCAACACCAAGAATCCTTGTCAAGTAATTTAGTCAAACACATGATGGGCATATACACATGTACTTAAAATCATGCATTTTAAGAATAAAAGACAAGAGAGAAGTAAGATCAATTCATTTCAAGTCATTCAAATCATCCCACAAATATTGTAGTAAAACCCTTATATTTTAAGAAAGTATCATATTTCAAGATATATAGGGAAATAATTAGTTTAAAACATTCTTAGTCAACCCATCATGATAATATACATCATCTTTCAAAATATGGACATGGGATTATGAAATCCATCTTATCAAGCAAAACCTTTATTTTGAATGTTAGGAAATCCATCATAATATCAAACCCCATCAAATTTTGGCATAAAACATCATTTCTTTTAAAACACATATAGAAGACATGTGCACAATGCATAATAATATCATCATAAACAAGAGTTCACAAATATCCATAAAATAATTCATAAATCCATAAATACCACATAATATTTTACTTCATGATAATGCATAAAAATAAATCATAATAGAATGCATATTAGTAATACCATATTCAAGAGTTCATAAATAATAATAAAGATCCATAAACTTCATGTAGTAGGAGAAGAAAAATGGTTGGACTTGTGGGAAGGATCGTTCTCACAATCAAATCCACATACTTAAATCATGTGAACAATGCATAATAGAGATTACCCATAATGTATTCAATCTTAAAATCATGAAATTTTATAAAGAAAGAGGGATTGACTTCATGGGTGGAAGAAATCGCATGAATGAAACTCATATACCTAAACTTGAGAATTTCTTGAAGAAACTTGAGGAAGACTTGAGGCTTGAGTTGGGTTCTTGAAATCCAAAGCTTGTTCTTGAAATTCTTGAATTTGAATGGAATATTGGTTTATGTTCTTGAAAGGATTTGAGAGGGTTTTGAGGGTTTTTTTTAATTGAAAAAAATAGCTAAGGCAGGGGATTTTCATGTTTAAATGGGCATTGGGTTATTACCCAAATGCCCTTAAGTGAAGCTGGAAAAATGAGGGAAAATTTACAATGGTCTGCGACCTAGGCGCGGCGCAGACCTGACGCGCAGGGCATTTTTGCACTCAAGCGCGCCCAGGCACGACGCGGGGATGGCGCGCAGGCATACTGCCTTGCCCCCTTTGCAAAAATGAATATTTGCTACAGGTCTTTTAAAATTCGAGGGCTATCCTTTTCCCACACAATTTTGTCCCCTGAAAAAGAATATGAAGTTGGATTTTCGAAATCATGCCCAAACTTTAAGATATTGGAGAATTACACTATAAGGCATTCTGATACACATGAGGGTGTTACAGCAGCATTGTAGAAAACGAACTTAGATAAAGACATAAGCATGTATAGAAATCCTCAAACCATCACTGAGCTAACCAAAAGGAGATGAAAAATGATAATCGAACCAACCCAAGTGGTGAACATTGATACCACTAATGAAATCGTGTAGGCTCATACCTCAACTGCCCCAACTGAGGCATAGTGTTGTACATGGGTTCAAGGCCCTAGTATCTATGCTTGTATGCCAACTAAGCCCTCATAAGCCCATAAGGTACACCCACACAAAATAATAATGTCAACAGAAAAGCACAGAATCTCTTAGAACCATCACAAATCCCCATAGAACCATTAAAGAATCCCAAAAAACCATCACAGAGCCTAGCTCTCTACATCATTCGAACAAGGGTCAGCTGTACATAGCTGTAAGACCCTAGTATCTAAGCCTGAACGTCCCATGGCCCCCCATAAACCCAAAAGGTATACCCACACACAATCAGGGTGTGAATAGGTAAGTGGATCCATGGGTAAGCAATCACGGGGCCTCGCCCCAACCGTTACAAGTCAACGGGGCCGGCATGTGGCACCCGATCAAGAGTCCTCTGACCTGGTCTCCGATCGAGCATTTAGCCAGGGACAGATGATCTAAAACTCAATATAACGGTAAGATGGTTCCCTCGCGGGAGAAAGAATCCCCCTAACTTAAACAATAGTATCTCATCTCAAGAAGTCAATCAGGGGGCCCAGTCCCACAGAATATCAATCATAGGGCCTAGCCCCATGGAATATCAATCACGGTCCTCGACCCAAATCTCAATCGACGCTCGATCTGCAGAATCGATATTCGTCTCCTGGTGCTCTGGCGTGACCATCGAAACTCGAAACAAGGGGTATGTAACTTGTGAACTCGGATACTGGGGCGTGGCCATCGATGCTCGAACAACAAAGAGAATGTCATCTGGGACTCGAGGTATCAATAAATCGCTCACTCAACCAATATTTTCGGATCTAGAATTCCAAAGCATATCGTGCCTACAGTGAACATAGGTAACGATAATCGCATCGTGCCCAAAGTGAACATATGCGAAGACACTCTCAACCTCGATATCCCATAGCGTCAATCCAACCTACATAATCATAATCACCATCTCTCTCAAATACAATAGATACCCCAATATTAGATGAAATGAAGCAATGCATCACAACTCTCAGCAATACATCAAAGTATATATATCACAGGTCAATATAGAATCATGCCTCACTATGGCCAAATATATCATAACCTCGTCAATCATAAGTGCCCAGAATAACATAGACCATTACGAAAAACCATAAATATCCAGGATACTTGAATCTAGCCAAGTCATATCTATATTAGAGTCGAACAACACTACGATATATAATCAATGCACAATCTCCTGGGCATCATATCCTAGTGGCAACAGGCTATGCACATTTATGCAGATACGAGTCATGTCAGATCATATGTCTATCTCATGGTACTAGCCCATATTTGGCCTTCCAAGCCCCTTCTCTATGTAAAGTAACTCAAAGGGAAACATTGGTATAACCTTAGGTAAGGACCAAGAGGCTAGATATATGGAAAGATGTTATCTACCCAAAATCATATCGTAGCTTAGCAGCCACAAAGGGTATCGCCTGACGTAACCATGTGCCAGCCCATTAAAAATGTGCCCCTCTCAACTAGATACCAGTCCCCAAGACAAAACCATATAGCTAGTATTTTGTTGCAGATCACCCAGAATGCTCGTAGGATATTAGCTACACTGCATTAGCAGGGTCCGCTCCCATCTCTAACTCGCCAGTGGCTCAGTGTCAATGCATCTCATATTATAGGTCACATACTCTATTCAGGGGTACAACTATGATTGTTCCCAGAACATGGTGTATCTCTAGTCACTAACTAGTGGCACAAGTACAGAACATATAACAACACTATACAAGATCATACAACCCACAGGGCAATATAGAATCATGTGTAATAAGGGAATTCTACCAAAAGTACTCAGTAAAGATATGAATAACCGCAAACACATCATGCATATACCTACCAACCAAATATGCATACTAGATTCAGTGCACAGGGTAGCATGTAATCACATGTCTATCTTAATAGATGTACATTCCGATAGCCTTAGACTGCACACACATACAAGCAAGTGTCAAGCTCAGTGTACATACCTGTCACATGTTCACAACTCTAACCCACTCCATTCAAGCCCTTTTGTAGTCATATAATGTATGAATTTAAGTAATATAGAAACTACAGCCGACACAATCCTCAATATAACAACTACCATCCCATAATATTATATATACATAACACAGATCACATCTAGCCATATATAACATATACTCCACAACTCAATCCATAAACAATATACTTCTACACATTCCAACTCAAATACGCAAACATTTCAGCTCAGTCTAGGGTTTGGAGAAAGCCTAGCCTACCTGGCATCCGACATCTCTTGCTCAAGCTTTTCCTTTCTGAATTACTTCTTGATGCTACTTAATTGTTCCAACATAAGTCACATGATTATTACGACTGATTTGGCTGTAAAATCTCAAGAAACGGGTGTAGTTACATCAATTAAGACTAAAACGAGGAAAATTGGAGCCCACGCTAAAAATATTAAACCAATCTCCGTAAAATAATCCCCACATCATCTCGAGTCTATAACCAAAAGTTCGGCCCAAAACGGACCCCAAACGCCAAGAAAAGGACCAAAAACGAATTTAATAACTTTACGAGGAAAACATTCTTTTCAAAACTTTTTCGGTCAAAATTCTCAAAAATCGAACAAAATCAGTGAATATCCAGCATATCACAGTGTTCCTCTCAGAACATAGAATAATTTACACAAAATCACTTGATTTCGTTAAGAAATGACCGAGATATTATAATGTAAAGTTTTCACTCATTCCCGATATATCAACGAAGAAAAAGCAGTGATTTACCTCAAAACATGTGTCAAATTCCGAATCCAGATTCATTACAGTGGTTTTTGTGAAAAATCAAGTCACGTAGCCTTTTAAATCACTCAAATCAAATGAAAAAAAAGCTCAAAATCGCGATACGAAGTTGAGAGGAATATAATATATATATAGAACAAGATGCATGGCTGACATGTGGAAGACCCTAACTGCGCCAGGTGTCAGCTCTAGAATCTGCCACCTCGCCCTCTCTTTCCAATCATTCTTCAATCTCTTTTTCATTGTTTTAGGCTTGTTTTGACTTCGATTGCAAATGAACTATGTAACCCTATGGGTTTCGACATTCCGAACCCAACAGTGCAGTCAAAATTTTCAATGGAGCTTCCTACAATAAAGTGAAGGTCCTACTTTTTTATACGCGACTTTTAACAAAAAGACCCCCTGGGGGGGGGGGGACAAATCACATGCAGAAGTCTCTGTTGTCAAACAAAGGGTTGACATGGACCCAAAATCAGCATTCTAGAGCTAGCCTCTTTATCAAAATTCTCATCCGAGGCACGGTTCTTGAGAGCACTGATTGGGTCAATTATTAACCGGTTCTAAAGACCAAATTTGCAATCCATGATATAATTACACTAGACATGATCATTGCCTAATTCAACCGTTCCAGAGCTAACAAAATCGTTAGAATTTCATTCCGAGGTTGTTTACTAGGACTTTTCTCAAAAACTCATTTTACGGGTATAACTTCCTAGTTAACTTAAAAATCCACATAACTCCCGAATAACCCAACCAATAATCACTCAATAGTCTCGAGATCACTACACACATGTTCAAATTAACATAATAACAACAAATCATAGAAATGACCTGGAGGGTCATACACCTTATTAATAGTACTACTATTTAATTAAAAATTAATTATACACCTTATTAATAGTACTACTATTTAATTAAAAATTAATTAATTAAGTATAGAAGCAACAGGTAAACAATAAAAGAACTAATGTCAACTTTAATATTTCTATCTTATTTTATTTTATTATAATTAATAACCAATAAAAGCCTGACCATGTGGTCATATTAAATATAAAAAAGAAAAAAAAAGTATAATGGCCTCCAGTTATCTTCATCTTATCTCAATTTTAGAGGAAAGTTTTTGTCATCCATGTCTTCTATTCTAATTTTTTAGTTGCAAAATCTCCATCATTTGGAAGCTAATGGATTCCTCTTTCTTGAATCTCCTTCTAAAGCTCCACCCACACCAAATTTGGAGAGCCGATGGATTACAAATTGTAAATCTCCATCCATCTGAGCTGCATGTTCTTTGTTCATCATATCAAAGTTACAAATCATCTAGATCGTAGAGCTACAAACACTACATATGATGATTCATCCCCAAACTTTGCAACTCAAATTCTATCAGATGCATCGATTTTTGTTTAAAACAACCCATATATTGGTGTATCAAGTGTATGTCTTGTTACTCTTTCATCCCCTTTTTGTTCAAATCATTGCATGTGTTGCTTGATTTGTGCTGGTGAACTTGTTGGGTAGGCATTGTCTTTGTTCAAATTCTTGCACATTTTTATAATTTTAATTATTAATGATTTCATGACATATCTAACATTAAAAAAGATTAGCTTTAGTTCTTTTAGGACTCAATTTGTATTTTATAGTGCAAGAAAATAATATAAGAATCTAATTTTTTTTTGCGAACGGTGTCCCGAAAAAGGACAAATTTGTATGTACAAAAGTATCCACAGAGAAGAAAGAAAACTTTTTACCGCTAAAATACTCCACCTCCCTAAAATGTAGACCTATACTAGCACCATCATTCAGTTTTTTTTCTCCAATTGTTATCCATGTTCACACTTCATGTAAGAAAAATTTCCCAAATACCTGCAATTCATCTACCACAATTAGATTCCCAGTCCTTTTGGTTAAACAGTATGTATTCCGTATCAAATTTATTTTTTTCGTTTTGTTTAATTTGATTAATTGTAAATCTTCTGATATGCTTTATTTGCTTAGTTAGTATATAGTATTTATATAGTATGTGCTTAAAGGGTTATAGGTTAAATAAGATCGAATATGTACTTTTATTTTTGAATCCCCTTGATATAAAGTGATTTTCCTAAGATAGCTTTGAGATTGGTTGAAGAGTTCTCTTAGGTCTACTTGAGTTTCCTGTTCTGTAATTTGTTTTTGTGAGTGTGTTTTCTTTTCAGTTGCTTATTTTCAAAAATAAACTATTTTAGTAGAAGAACATCATACCCTTTTCTGCAAATCTTTTGTTTTAATTATTGCTGGTGAAGAAATTTAAAATTACAAAAGATATTATTCATATATACGTCTCACATGCCTGCTATAAAATATAGAGAGTTTAAATTCAAAGCTCAAAAGATAACATTCATCTCTGTTCCATTTTCTTTTATACTGTAAATCTTTTTTTTATATATAAAAAAATTCTCTATGTTCTTTTGTTTCACTCTTACCTTTCTCACATTATCAGAAGAGAAGGCTTATCTGTAAAATGAGTTCAAATCATCAATGGATGTATAAAAGATTAACCAAAGGTCTGTATGAACCTAAATTTGTAAAGGGTGTACAACAATTTATTGAGTTTAGTATGAGTCATCTTGAACGGAGGGATGACGAGAAACTAAGGTGCCCATGTAATAGAAAGAGATGTCAGAATAAAAGCTTTAAAAATGTTCATACTGTCCGTGGGAATTTATTAAGCAGCGATTTCATATCAGGATATCATGTATAGTACTTGCATGGAGAAAATGATGTACTGAGAAATATGGATCAAGATGAAAGGGTACAAAACTGGGATCATACTATGAATAACCTACCAGTGAATGTTACTGAATGTTACTGCATCTGATTAACCTGGACCAACTACGGCATATCATAGAATGGTTCATGATACTGCTCGTCCTCCATTTGTTTAAACTGATATGAAAGAATCACCTAATCGTGATGCATATAATTTTTATGAGATGATTGATTCTGCAAATCAAGAAGTATGATCTGATTGTGAAACACACTCAAAGTTATCAGCTATTGCGCGTCTGTTACACATCAAGGCTGAACACCATCTCTCTAAAAGATGTTTTGATGACATTTGCCAATATGTGAATGAGATGATTCCACCTGATACTGTAATGCCAAAGAATTTGTATGAAACTAAAAGGAGTTCAAGATCATAATCTTTAAGGAGTTCCAACTACCTTCTTTGTCTTAAATTAAGATCTCATGGGTGAATACGTATTGGAGACTCTTATAGTCGGTGAACACATCTACATGAACCCCATATAAATAGTGATGCCATATCTTTAAAGAAAATACCACGACCGCTATCAAGATCATGGGTAGGGTAATTACGTTTATACACCTTTAGTTGCCTAGAAGCATGGGTAATATTCTTGCCACTTTGTATCAATACACACCCTAAACTGATTCTTAAAACATCATAATAAATCATAAACCCTTCTAACCCTTCCAATAGAGCTAAAATAGGAGAAAATGTAACTTTATCCTTCAAAGTTTGAAAACTCTCCTCACATTGTCCAAATAAATTTTGCCTTCCTTTGTGTCAATTTTGTCAAGGGAGAAACAATTGAAGAGAAACCCTCAACAAATCTATGGTAGTACCCCTCCAAGCCCAAGAAACTCCTAATATTCGTTGGCATCAAGGGCCTAGGACATTTCCTTACCACCTCCATCTTTGTTGGATCCAATTTAATTCCTTCACCTGATACCACATGAGCTAGGAATGCAACTTCCTTCAATCAAAATTTACATTTATCGAACTTAGCAAACAACCTTTCTTCCCTCAACGTTTGCAATACTACCCTCAAATGTTTTACATTATCCTCTTCACTCTGAGAGTAAATCAAAATATCACCAATTAATACCACCACAAACATGTCAAAGATAGGGTTTAAAGACCCTATTTGTCACACCGATATTTTTCGCCATCATGTGTTAGTTTTGAAAAAATAGAGTTTTTTCACTTAAAGTGACGTTGTTGAAAAGGAATTATATTTTATTTATTCAGAATCGCCACTTGGAATTGAGTTTTGGTGTTCCAAGTCACCTTATTTAAATTCCTAATCAAAAGGAAGTTGACTATTTATTTTTATTGGTCTGCGAACTAGAAATTCGGGTAAGGAATTCAATTGACTGAGGGGAAGGTGTTAGGCACTCCTCGAGTCTCGTGGTTCTAGCACGGTGGCTTTTATCAACCTATATTTTCCTTAAATTATTTTTGTGATAAATTGTGTATATGAGCCTTAATTCATTCATCATTTTTTATATATAAGATTATAAATTTTATGAATCTTAACTTAGATGCATCACTGCATTCTTCGTCTGGACGTTAGAGGCGTAATTGCCTCTTCTACATTTTAAGAATTCTCTATAAGCAAAATTTTAATTTGGATGAAAGGAAGAAAAATTACTAAACTCATTTGGATCATGGTATGTCACCTCATCCTTGAGGGAAAAATTAGCGTCTCCACAAAGATGTGCAATCACATTCTTTATTGAGAGCAAAATTTTTATTTTTACTATTATTATTAATGAAATATTTTGTTTTTGATAAAATTTATATTTTTTAGAAAATGAAACCTATGCTCGTCTAACAATAAGGACATTTACTCGTCCATTGTAAATACGGTATTATCCTTTCTAATTTTCTATTTTTTTATTCGCAATAAGGTCTTGAATTAACGCACAACTAACTTTTGCTCCTTTCATTGTGCAGTTTGGCGAACCATAACTTGTGTTCGAATGCTACAAGCCTTAGTAGTTCTCGAAATCATAAAAAAGCACATTTGTACGAGCCGTCAATTATATTCATCATTCACATGTTATCACAAAAATTAAAATATGAAAATAAGAATAGAAACTTAGACAATAAATTTACTTAAACATGAAACAAGTTATGTGATGTTCAATGTGAAATAAATTACAAATTGTTATAATAATTTTGCACCAAATTTAACAGTATAAAATATCTAACGGAAAAATTGATATGAAAGATTTGAACATAATTCATATTATGTTGTCAAAGAATATTAATGGGTCAAACACATGAAATATGACAACTTTAATATATGTAATCATATTAAATTGAACAAAGAAGATAAGTATTACCTTTTGTGAATAATAATTACAAAGAGTATAGTACAATAGGAGTCATGAACTCAAACCCCCAAGGAAAACCGCAAACTCCGTCTTTGTTTTTTTGATGCTGCATATGATTTTCGTTTTGAATGTGTTTTGTGAGTGGAAAAAGTTTTAAAAAAACACTGGTATAAGATTTTTGTTTCTGCCGTGTGTGTGTGTACAATGTTGTGTATATATGAATCTGTGTAGTGTCTCTTTTTGTTTGGTTGCTGCCTTTGGTTTTTTTTGGTGTTTGTGTCGTGTTTTTTTTCCCTATCTGTGACTGAGGGTCTTGTGTATAGTGTGGTTGTATATATATAGTAGTGCAAGTGTGGGTTGTGAAATTCATGGGAGTGGGGGATAATGGAGGAAATGGAAGTGAAGATTAGGGGGACGTGTGGGGGTGTGCAGATATGTGTAGGTCAGTTTAGTAGATTTTAATTATTCATTTTCATTTCATTTTTTGTTTTGTTTTGTTTTGAAAAGTAAAAATAAAATGTTAGAAAATTAAATTAAAAAATATATAGAAAAGTTAACTAGTTAAAACTAAGCTATAATTAAGAAATTACTAATAATACTAGATTATTTATTTAGAATCGAAATTAAAAGAAAGCATATATTTTTTTTTTTTGAAATTTTCTCTTCTTTAAATCAAAACTTACACTAAAATGTGACTCTATTTTTCTAGTTTTCAAATTATTTTAAATAAAGTTACTAAGATAAGATAAAAAATAA
>JAOTQR010098627.1:0-26281 GCA_025774065.1 Solanum ossicruentum | reverse complement strand
ACATGGCCAGAGTCTAATAACAAAAGACGACCATCAAAAAGGAGGAGACTGTAACGAATCATATATTTCGATACTCACCAAAAGAAGTCTCCTTGCTCCCTAAATCCCTCGAGAGCATTGTCTCTGACTAGTACCTAGACTTGCACCATAGGAAGGTGCAGAAGTAGGTTGAGTACCAAAAAAAGTCACCCAGTAAGCATCATCGATCAACTGAGTAAAATAAATGCATAAGGAAGCTCAAATGTATCTAAAAGCAGTAAACTCATCAAAGCACCTCGGAACATCAGCTGAACCCAAATACGACAATACAGAACACATCATCTCTCAAAATTGGATGAATCCATCTCATATCGATCACTGAAATAGAACCATAGTTTTGTACACGAGTATAATGTCCTAAGGCGCCTGTATGCCACCCGAGCCCCCATAAGCCCGGGACATATATCCACGGATAAAATAACTGACAGGAAATCACTGGGACTACCATAGAATCCTCAAGAGTCCATCTCTCTATATCATAAGGTCAACGATAGGTTGTACATGGGTGTAAGCCCTTCGTATCTACTCCTGAACGCCCCCTAGGGCCCCATAAGCCTAGATGGTACACCCACACACAATATGGTGTGATAATGTGAGTGGATCCACGGGTAAACGATCGGACCCCCATCCGTAATATCACAATAGTAATTGGGTCCCTAACCTACCAGAAGTAGTGTCACATGGTAATTAAACTCCTAATATCACCTGGGGACTCTAACCCTTGGGTCTTTCGATCTGACCTCCGGTCGGGCGGTCAACTAGGGCCAAGTGGTCTGATCATAAATAGAACAGTAGGATATATCGCCTGCCGGAGAAAGAATCCCCCTTAGCATACTAGCAGGGTGACATCATCAGAGTATCAATCATGGAGCCCAACCCTAAGGACCATCAATCAAGGGGTCCTCAACCCAAAACTCACTAGCGCTTAGTCCACACAACTGCATCCACCACCTTCCATCACATTCGCGGTCATCAGGACACAAGTCCACCAGGGACCTGGACTCTATAGACGTGACCACCAGTGCTCAATGGTGAAGGGGAGCATTATTTGGGATAAGATGTCAATGGTCTTTCACTCAACTGCTTTATTTGTATCAAAAATTCCAAGTCATGTCCTTCCCAGAGTCAACATAGGCGTTGACGCTCTCAACTAATATCTCACAGCATCCCTAACTACCTCCCTTAATCTCATGTATGCAAAAAGTAACTCCAATGGCCCACTATAGTAACACAAGCATAGACCTCAATAAATAGGGTAAGAACCAGGCCCAATAGGGGACCATGCTATAATCTAGCTCACCGTAGGTAAATGAAGGTGAATATGTGGTAATAATAGGGATTTCACAAGTGTCCACAACAGAGTATGCTAGAAGTGAAGTCATAACACGACAAGAAATCCACTATGAATCCCACAATTATCATATCGTATCAATATTAGGCAATATACACCTATAGACATCATTTAGATCAGAATATGAACCTGTCCATGGCATCAGCCCACACATGGCCCTTACAAGGCCTCCTTGCAGCCCAGTGGTACCAAGATATATGCTTACATGCCTTGAAATAATATTCACAGCCAACCAGACAAATTATAATCCAACAGTCATAACACTACACATATCATAAGCTACTAGCATTTTACACACATTCAGGGTCAACATGCATGTCAATTCACTCAAACTAAGGTTTAGGGAAAGCCTAGCCTACCTGAAAACTATCATCTTGAACATTAGGTCAGACCAGTTGTGCCTTCCCCTTCCTGACCGTCTCCCAAAGCATGTTAGCTGTCAACATATAATCCACGATGTCAACATGATTAGTTTGGTTGTACTATCCTAAGAAATGGGTGAAATTACATCAATTACGACTAAAACAAGGAAAAATAGGGCCCACACCTAAAATTTCAAACCAAGCCTGATAAAATGATCCCTACATCACCCTAGTCCATAGCCAGAAATTGAGCCCAAAATAGATCTCAGAAGATTGAGAAATGGCTCAAAAATGAAGTTTCATTTCTTATCAAAAACATTTCTTACATATCTTCTCTGTCAAATTCCACAAAAATATAGCCTAATTAATAAGATCCAAGCATACCACAATGTTTCTCTCAGAAAGTAGAACAATTAGATACAACTTTTACTTAATTCTGTTGATAAATGATCGATATATCACCACGTAAAGTTTTCATTGATTCCAAGTGAAAGAAACAGGTATATTACCTCAAACAAACATTCCAAAATCGAATTCCGACTTCACCACGGCGTTCCTTGCGAATAACCATGTCACCTAACATTTTGAATCACTCAAAATCAGATGAAGCATGAGCTCGAAATCCCATTGCTAAGTCGAAGGAAATACATACACTCTCCTAAAACATGTGTGCATATATATATATATATATATATATATATATATACACATATATACACATATATATATCCGTATAATAGTGCTGCAAGTGGCCGCAACACAATGTGAAATGTGGTAGTAAGAGGAGGTGCCACGTCACCCCTCCCCCATTAAGCCTTTGACCCCTTTTTTTGTCATTTTGAGCTTGTTCAGACTCCTATTTTTGCAAACGAACTGTGTATGCCTATGAATTTTGACATTCTGGATCCAGTGGGCTGGTCAAAATTTTCAACGAAGCTTTCTATGATAAAGTGAGGATCCCACCTTTTAATATGACCCCTTTAACAGAAAGCTCCCGGGTGGTCAAATCGCATTCGGACATCCCTGGTATCAAACCAAAGGTTATCCTAGACCAACATTGACGTTCTGGAGCCAACTAGACTATAAAAATTTTCATTCGAGGCACGATTCCAGAGGGCATTGATTAGGTCAACTATTAATCAGTTTCGATAGCCAAATTTGCAATCCACAATATAATTGCACCGGGCATGCTCCCAGCCTAATTCGACTATTCTAAAGTTAATGGAATTGTTAGAATTCCATTCAGAGGTCATTTACTAGGACTTTACCCAAAAACTCATTTTATGGGTATAAGCTCTTGGTTAACTCAAAAGTCCACATAACTTCCAAATAATCCAACCAATAGCCATCCCAACAATCCCAACAAATCTTCAATGGACCGAGGTCAATATACACATGCTCAAATCAACAAGGGAGCCACAGAATTACAATAATGACCTGGAGTGTCATCACAACATCCCCCACTAATAAGAATTTCGTTCATGAAAGTAAAGTAGAAAGCATACTTGGTGCTTAAATATGCTGGGATGTTGTTCCCATATTTGTGCCTCAATTTTCCAAGTAGCCTTCTTGACATGATGGTGTCTCCATTGCACCTTAACCAAATATATGATCCTAGAAAGCAATTGCCTGGTATCCCTAGCTATAATAACAACTGGCTCCACAATTAGAGTCATATGGTTATCAAGCTTACCTGTGTCATACTGCACCATATGAGACTCTTCTGGGACATATTAGTGCAACATCGATACATGGAACAGAAGGTGAATGGACGAGCAAGTTGGAGGCAGGGCTAACTCATATACAACTGGCCCAACTTGCCTGAAGACCTCAAAAGGCCCAATTTAATAAGAACTCAACTTACCCCCGTCTTCCAAACCACATGACCCCTTTTAGGGGAGAAACTCTTAGAAAAAAATGATCTCCTACTTCAAACTATAAGAACCGATGTCTATGATCGGCATAACTCTGGTGTCGACTCTGTGCTGTCCTCAGCCTTTCCTGTATGACCCAGGCCCTGGCCAAGGCATCCTACTGTAAATCTATACTATACAGAATCAGCGCTATAGTCTCAAACCACCTAACTGAGGCACGACATCACTAGCCATATAATGCTTCAAATAAGGCCATCTTCATACTGGTGTGGTAGCTGTTATTACAAACAAACTCAGCAAATGGAAAAAACTGATCCCACTGACCCTCAAACTCTAACACATAGGCCCATAACATATCCTCTGAAACCTGTATAGTATGCTCAGACTATCTATCGGTCTGGGGATGGAATGTCGTGCTTAAATCAACCTGGGTGCACAACACTCGCTAAAAAGCTCTCAAAAGTTAGAGGTGGACTGTGACCCTTGGTCCAATATGATCAATATGGGCATACCATGCAATCAGACTATCTCCAAAATATATATACAATATAACCACTTAGCACTAAAAGTCAAACAAACTAGAATGAAGTAAGCAACCTTAATAAACCGATCAACTATCACCCAAATGCTATCATAATCATGAGATACGAGGAAGCCCCATAACAAAATCCATAGTCACCTGCTCCCACTTCCACTCAAGAATGGACAATGGTTGGAGTGTCCTACCAGGCCATTGATGCTCAGCCTTAACCTGCTAGCAACTAAGACAACGCGATACATATGCTGCAATATCTCTCTTCATTCCATCCTACCAATAATGTTGCCTTTTAACTCGATACATCTTATCAGTAATCGAGTGAATAGAGTATTGAGAGTCATGTGCCTGCTATAGAATCAACTGTATTTAATCCCCCACTCTAGGAATGCACAGCCAGCCATCAAATCTGAGAACTCTAGCGAAGTCAATTGTAGCCTGACCTATAGTACCCTATAACACTCTATCTCAGAGACCCACTAGCGACTCATCCTCAAACCGACGAGCCCAAATCTCATCACCAACTGAAGACTGAGCCTCAACAAAGGCCAATACTTAGCTTGAATCCGAGACATCCAGTTGGACCAACCGATTAGCTAGGGACTAAATGTTTGAAGCCAATGATTGTTCCTTCACTATAGTGTGTGCTAGGCTGCCCATACTCACTGCCTTCTGAATTAAGGCATCCGCTACCACATTTGCCTTGCCTGGATGGTATAGAATACAAATGTTGTAGTTAGCTAATAACTCAATCCACTGTCTCTAGCAAGAATCAAGGTCCCGTCGAGTCATTAGGTAATATAAGATTTGGTAGTCTATTTACATATCACAATTCATGATGTACAAATAATGCCTCCAAATGTTGAGCGCAAACACTACTGCCGCCAGCTCTAAGTCGAGAGTGGGATAGTTAAGCTCATGGGCACAAAACTAGTGGGAAAAAAAGTAAACTCTACCCTACTACATCAATATACAACCTAGGCTAACGTAGGAGGCATCACAATATACCATAAAATTCTCATCCTCGATAGGAAGGGTCAAAATAGGAGCGATAGTCAACAACTCTTTCAGCCACACAAAATGCACACCTTGGTCAGTCAAATGAGTCAACAAAGAAAAAATAGTGGAAAAACCCTCGTCAATCGCTTGTAATACCCTGATAAACCAACAAACTTTGAATTTCAGTCACTATAGTAGGCCTAGGCTAGCCACGGATGGAATCAACCTTAGCCGGATCAACATTAGTACCCTCCCGGACACCACATGACCTAAGAAAGTCAAAAACTCAAGCATAAACTCACACTTAGAGAATTTAGCATACAACCTATGATCCCGAATTGTCTGAAGCATGATACGGAGGTGTTGGGTATGCTGCTCTCGACTCGGCAAATATATCAGAATATAATCAATAAACACTACCATACATGAGTCCAAATATGAACGAAATACCAAAGTCATCAAGTCCATGAATAGTGCAGGGGCATTAGTCTGCCCAAATGGCATGACTAAAATTTCATAGGGCCCATAACGGGTTCATAAAATAGCCTTCTAAACATCCTTTGCTCAAACCCTCAACTAGTGCTATACCTCGAACATAGATCTACCTTAGAAAACATTGAGCCCACCTACAACTGGTCAAATAAATCATCAATATGTGATAGAGGGTAACAATTTTTCACCATCACCTTATTTAGATATGGATAATCAACACACATTCGGAGAGTCATGTCCTTCTTTGTCACAAACAAGATAAGAGCTGTCACAACCCAAGCCTAGGGCCTAGATGTGACATGTCGCAAGTAGAAATCGAAGGGACCCCAAGCAAGCCTCTTAGCGCATTATTACACATCCTTGGTCACGGAAGCAATAAAATAGCAACAAGAGTAAAAATAGGGATAACTGAGGCTAAGGGACATCATTCATATCATAACAACAAGAGTCAATAGAGAGACAAGCTCATAACATTACACATGACATGTCCAACAATACCTCTACTATGTAGATAAGAGCGGGGGCCAAGGAAAGCAACCGAGCTCACCCTTATAGTCAATAATTAGATAAAAGAAAGCATAATCTTAGAACATATCATGATATCATAAGCAATGTCCCCGGAAAGGAGGACTCACCAATAAGCTTAAGTGAAAGCATACTAGTCACGTGGATGGGGGTGCTCAATTGGGGCTTCGGTTCCTATACGGGGACATCATATATGCATAAAGTAAGTGTTATTACATTTGAATGTAGTAAGTATGTAGGATGCAATACAACAAGTGATAAGAACCATAACCAAAATACATAACATAGGCAACGAATAAACACATAGCAATATGGCATGTATGAATAATACCTGAAGTAAAACCATGCTTATATAGAATATAATCCATGAGTAAGGAGAGACCACTTTAGTGCAAATCCAAGACGTACCACCTCTTTTGAGAGGTGTGTGAGGTACAAATCGCATCATGTGGTTGTTGAGGTAGAAATCCCCCAACGTGGTTGATGGAGTACAAACCCCCCAATGTGGTTATCATGGTACAAATCCCTCGACATGGTTTCACGGGCCAGCTATCTCCAAGTAAGGCGATCGAGGTACAATCCCCTCAACAAGGTTACCAGGGCCTACAACTTCCCAAGTGAGTCTTGGTCATTTTTCCCACATCATAGATATAATATCATATACATACATTCCTTTCATCATCATATAGTCATTTAACTCATAAGTCATGCATTAAACCTTTAATTCCTTAAGAAATTCATAACCGGACATTTTATAGAACACTTGGTGGGTGTGTAGTGCTAGTGTACAACTATGCAATTCAAGATTGAAATCATGCATGAAAATTCAGTGTAAAACCATCAATAGATACTTGGTAACACCCTCAAGCAATACACATCAAAATCCTTCATCAAAACTTACATTAGATCTTAGATGCATAGCTTCAAACATGCTAAAACATACACAATTTCATGAAACCCCAACATAGTGTGCAATGAAATTCATAATAGATAAGAGCCATCAATAAAGCAACTTTAAAACATGAAATTTTAGATAAAAGAGAGTTTGGGCATCATGGGTGAAAGGAACACATGAAAGAAATCCACATACCTTAGCTTGGGAGAATTACTTGATGAAGATTGGAGATGGATACTTGAAGCTTGAGTGAGAACCTTAAAATCTGAATGAGTTTAAGACTTGAATTTGGGAGATGAAATATTGGCTAAGTGTTTGTGTGAGTATTTGGGAATGTCTTGAATGATATGAGGGTGAAATAAGGCTAAGTATATGCATTTTCATGCATGGGAACACTTAGGCCCAAGAACCAAAATTCTTGGACCAAGATAGAAACTGGGCACAAAAATGAATTGAAGCGCTCCCTTGGCGAATCTCGCAGGAGGTGCGAAAAGCTCTTCAGAAAATGCATTTTGTAATTTTTGAATTTTGATATGGTTGCTCTTAAATTTGGGTTAGACCCATTCTCAACTCAATTTGACCTCCTGAAAAAAAATGTGAAGTCGGATTTTTGATATGACGCACGAATTTTGAGATATATAGAAATTACAATTCCGGATACTTTCGATGTGCATTTTCGGGCCATTTTTGGGGTCATTTCAATATCTCCCCCTTAGAAACATGCGTCCTCAAATGTCAAAGAAACATACATGAGGGATGAAACGTGAAACTTTCAGCCTACATAAGGATGCAATAATGCACTTACACATCATTTCAAAATAATCTCAACATAAGTGTAAAATCGTCATGAACTTGTCAATTTAAACGTGAATGTATGCATTGACATGAGGGCTGAAATTAAGACTTAAGATCATATTAAGGACTTAGATCAATAAATTAGGCTTGGGTGGAGTGGAAAATATAAGGGTATCACTTTTGCATATTCGCTTCGGCCTCCCAAGTAGCAGTTTTGACTTGTTGGTTCCTCCATAGGACATTAACGGAAGCAACTTCCTTGTTCCTCAACCTCTTCACTTGCCTATCCAAGATGTCTATTAGAACCTCTTTATATGTAAAGTTGTCTTCAACTACCCCCACAACATCAAGAGGCACAATAGCATTGGGATTACCCACACACTTCTTCAACATAGACATTGAAAGACCGGATGAACCAATTCCATTTCCCTAGAAAAATCCAGCTCATAGGCCACCTTAACAATCCTTCTCATCACCACCCTATAAGGACCAACATATCTAGGGGTTAACTTGCCTTTCTTACCAAAATGGACAATACCCTTCATGGGTGACACCTTTAAATAAACCCAATCACCAACCTTGAATACAAGATCCCTTCTCCTCACATCGGCATAAGACTTTTGGTGACTTTGGTCTTCTTTCAACCTTCCACAAATCATCATTACCTTCTTCATAGAATCCATAACCAGATCTGACCCAATAAAGCCACCTCGCCAACCTCAAACCACCCAACCGGTGATCCACAACATCTACCATAGGGAGTTGCACAAGGAGCCATATCGATGCTAGATTGATAACTATTTTTTAATGCAAACTCAATCAACAGAAGATGATCATCCCAATTACCTCTGACCTCTAAAGCACAAGCCCTACGCATGTCCTCAAGTGTTTGGATAGTCCTTTCGGCTTGTCCATCTATTTGAAAGTAAAAGGCCGTAGTAAGCTTTACCTTGGTTCCAAGACCTCTTTGGAAGGACCTCTAAAGGTGTGAAGTGAAATTGGGCACCACGATCCGATAAGATGGATAAAGGAAGCCCATGCAACCTCACCAAGTCATGAATGTACAACCTATCATACCCTTCAGCCCCATATGTAGCCTTAACCGGTAGAAAGTGAGTGGATTTTTTTATCCTATCAACCATAACCCATATGGAATCAAAAATCTTTCTAGTCTTGGCAACCCAACCAAAAAATCCATATTAATCTCTTTCCACTTCCAAGTAGGAATCTCTATGTCTTGGGTTAGGCCACCCGATCTTTGATGTTTGGATTTGACTTGTTAGCAACTATGGCAACCAGAAACAAATTTTACAATGTCTCTCTTCATGCCTCCCCACTAATACACCTCTCTCATATTTTTATACATTTTAGTAGACCTAGAGTGAATTGACTAAGAACCATGAGCCTTATCAAGAATCTTTTCCTTCAAGCCATCCACACAAGGAACACACAACCTACCTTGGTACCAAAGAGCACCATCTCCCCCTTGGGAGAAAACCTCCACCATACCCTCTTTTACCAATCCCTTCAATTCCAACAAAGCAGGGTCAAGATCTTTCTTAGCTTTAACCTTCTAAAAAAATGAAAATTTAGAACCATCCACAACAACACTACCATTATCCTCCTCTTCCAACCTAACTCCAAACCTACCCAACCGATGGACCTCTCTAACCATCTCTTTATCACCACTATCAACAGGAGCTAGGCTACCCATTGACACCCTACTCAAAGCATCTACCACCATATTATCCTTATCGAGATGATAATGCACACTCATATCATAGTCCTTAAGAAGTTCTAACAACCTTTTTTTCCTCAAGTTAAGATCCTTTTGAGTCAAAATATATTGGAGGCTCTTATAATCAGTGAACACATCAAAATGCACCCCATACAATTAATGATGCCATATCTTTACTGCAAATACCATGATGGCTAGTTGAAGATCATGGGTAGGATAGTTCTTTTCATGCACTTTGAGTTGCCTAGAAGCATAGGCTATAAACTTACCATTTTGCATTGGAACACAACCCAAACCAACTCTGCTAGCACCACAATACACAACAAACCCCTCTAGCCCTCCTGCAGTGACAATATAGGAGCAAACACAAGCTTATCTTTCAATGTTTGGAAGATCCTCTCACACTCGTCGGTCCATACAAATTTAGCCTTCTTTTGAGTCAATTTTGTCATAGGAGAAGCAATAGAAGAAAACCCATTCACAAATCTCCGATAGTAACCCACTAAGCCCAATAAGCTCCTAATATCCGACAGGGTCAATGTTCCAGGCCAATTTCTAATCACATCCATCTTCTTAGGATCCACCTTAATGCCATCCCCTGACACCACATGACCTAGGAAGACAACTTCTTTCAACAAAAATTCACATTTTTCATATTTAGCATACAATTTCTCTTCCCTCAACCTTTGCAACACTACTCTCAAATGATCCATATGCTCCTCCTCATTATGTGAATAGATCAAAAATATCATCAATAAATACCACAACAAACAAATCAAGGTAGGGATTAAAGACCCTATTCATTAGGTCCATGAAGATGGCCAGTGCATTGGTCAACCACCAAATGACATCATAACAAACTTATAATGTCCATACCTAGTTCAGAAGGTCGTCTTAGGAATATTACACTCCTTCACCTTCACTTGATGGTACCCGGACCGAAGGTCAATCTTAGAAAATAGCTAGCCTTTTGGAATTTGTCAAACAAATCATCAATCCTTGGAAGAGGATACCTATTCTTGATGGTGACCCTATTAAGTTGTTGGTAGTCAGTACACATTCTAAGAAACCCATCCTTCTTCTTCACAAACAACACTGGACCACCCCAAGGTGATTGACTAGGCCTAATAAAACTCGTCTCCAACATGTCCCTCAGTTATTTTTTTAACTTTGCGGGGGCCATAAGGTAAGGGGTAATAGAAATGGGTTGAGTATCGGGGAGGAGGTCTATACCAAAATCCATTTTCCTTTCATGAGGAAAATTGAAAAGGTCATTTGAAAAGACATCAAGAAACTCATTTACAACTAGGACTGACTCCATGGTAAGGACTTTGGGCTCCATATCCCTAACCCTCACAATATGATAAAGACACCCCTTAGATATCAACTTATGGGCTTTAATGTAAGAGATGAGCCTACCCTTGATCACCATATGTTCACTCTCCCACTCAAGGATGGGTTAATTTGGGAATTGGAATTTGACCCTATGGGTACAACAATCAATAGATGCATAATATGCATGCAACCAATCCATCCCAAGAATGACGTCAAAATCAACCATGTCCAACTAAACAAGACCACAAGGCAATACTTTATGCAAAATGCAAATGGGACAATCTCTATAAACCTTCCTTACAATAATATATGCACCAATAGGCGTAGACACGTCATATGACTCACATGACAACTCAGGGTCAACATGGAACTTTTTGGCAATAAAAAGGGTAACAAAAGAAAGAGTGGCACCCAGATCAATCAATGCATACACATCAAAATCAAAGATTTTCAACATACCAATAACAACGTCAAGCACCTCATCAACCCCTTGCCTCTCATGCAAAGCATAAAACCGGTTGTGCCTTGGGGCACCATCTTGTTGGCCACCTCTTCCAAAATGAATTGCATTAGTGCCTTGTGGATGAACCTCCTTATCATTGTTGTGATTTCGGGGGAAATTCATCACCTTATGCACAACTTCCCAACAACCATAGCAAGCATTAGTATCCCTCAAGCAGGGGCCACTATGACCCCTACCACATTTCGGACACCCACCATTAGGAACCACACCTCCAACATGTTGAGCCCTTAGAAAATCATTGGGAACCCTCTTTTGAAATGCATGAGAAGACCCTTGGCCTTGATAGAACTATGGAACTTCCCTTCAAAACTAGCCTTTTTGGTCTCATGACTACTCCTCTTCCTCTACTTTTCCTCCTCCATTTGTTCTACATAGGTCATCAAATGTGACAAGTCCATGTCACTAATCAATATGGTAGATCGACATTCCTCACTCACCAAGTCGGAAACATCCATCACAAATTTCTTCATCCTAGATCTTGAGTCGACTACCAAATGTGGAGCATACTTTGAAAGTTGGTTGAACATGAGGGCATACTCCCTCATACTCATAGACCCTTGTCTTAAATTCATAAATTCTGCTAACTTAGCTTCCCTAAGATCTAGAGGGAAGAGCCGATAAAGAAAGACCACCTTGAACTCTTCCCGTAGGACCACATTGTTGACTCCCTACTCCTCCTTCCATTGGTTGTACAATATTTGTGCTACCCCTTTGAGTTGGAAGGCCACCAACTCTACCTTATCCTCTGTCCTCACACCCATGATAACGCAAATCTTGTAGACCTCATCAATGAACTCTTGAGGGTCCTTACTCACCTTTGACCCATGGAGTTCCGGAGGATTCATCCTTATGAAATCTCTTACCCGAGATGCCAGTGTAGGATCATGAGGGGCTTGGGCCCTTTGGTTGGCTTGATTACCACAACTTGTGCAAGCAAAGTCAGAGAATCCCGAAGCTCTCCATTAGCCGGCTGCTCCTCAGGTATGTGGGATCATCTCCTCTCGTGTTAGACATAATATAGAATAGCAAAGGACAATCGTTAGGGGGGAAAACCTTACTCAACTTCTATGCCACGACATAGAGTAAGAAGAAGGGAAACATTCTGAAATGCCTCATAGCCTCTAGCTCATAGTTATGGTGCACAACACAACCATGAACAAGATTATAATCGATGTGATGTGTTGGACTACGAGGATCTAACAATCTAGTGAACTGATACCAAGTTTTTCATGACCCAAGCCAAGGGCCTAGATGTGACATGGTGCACGGGGAACCCGAAGGGATCCCAAGCAAGACTCTTAGCACATCATTACACATCCTTGGCCATAGAAGCAATAAAATAATAACAAGAGTAGAAATCGGGATAACCGTAGCTAAGGGACATCATTCGTATCATAACAACAAGCTTCAAGAGAGATTAAAGCTTATAACATTACACAAAACATGCCCAACAACACCTTTAATACAAATATAAGATAGGGGGCCAAGAAAAGAAATCAGGCTCACCCTCATAATCAATAATTACATAAAAGAAACGATAGTCTTAGAACATAGCATGATATCACAAGGAACGTCCCCGGAATGGAGGACTCACCAACAATCTTGAGTGAAGGCGTACAACCCATATGGATAGGGATGCTCAAGTGGGGCTTTGGTTCCTACATGGTGACATCATGTAGGCATATAATATGCATTAGTACGTTTGAATGTACTAAGTATGTAGGATGCAATGCAACAAGTAATAAGCACCATAATCAAATGCATAACATAGGCAATGAATAAGCATATGGAAATATGGCATATGTGGGTAATCCATGAAGTAAAACCATGCTTATTTAGAACATAATCCATATGAAAGGAGAGACCACTTTAGTGCGAATCCAAGGCCTACCACCTGCTTGGAGAGGTGTATGAGTTACAAACCCCTTCATATAGTTAATGTGGTATAAACCCCCCAACATGGTTGATGGAGTACAAACCCCCCAATGTGGTTATAAAGGTACAAACCCCTCGAAATGGTTGCATGGGCCTGCCACCTCCTGAACGAGGCGATTGAGGTACAAATCCCTCAACAAGGTTACCCAGTCCTACAACACCCCGAGTGAGGCTTGGTCATTTTCCACTTATCATAGAGATAACATCATATACATATATTCCTTTCATCATCATATAGTCATTCAACTCATAAGACATTCATTGAACCTTCAATTCTCCAAGAAATTTATATCCAGACATTTTATCGAACACTTGGTGGGTGTGTAGTGCTAGTGTAAAACTATGCAATTCATGAGTGAAATCAAGCTAGAAAATTCAGTATAAAACTATCAATAGTTACTTGGTAACAGCCTCAAGCAATACACATCAAAATCGTTCATCAAATCTCACATTAGATCTTTTGATTCATAGCTTCAAACATGCTAAAACAGTCACAATTTCATGAAACCCCAACATAGTGTGCCGTGAAATTCATAATAGATAAGAGCCATGAGTAAAGCAACTTTAAGTCATGCAATTTTAGGAAAAGAGACCTTGGGAATCATGGGTCAAAGGAATCCAAGAAAGAAACCCACATACCTTAGCTTGGGAGGATAGCTTGATGAAAATTAGAGATGGAGACTTGAAGCTTCAGAACCTTGAAATATGGATGAGTTTGAGACTTGAATTTGGGAGATGAAATATTGGCTAAGCGTTTATATGAGTATTTGGGAATGTCTTGAATGATATGATAGTGAAATAACGCTAAGTATAGGCATTTTCACACGTGGAAACACTTTAGCCCAAGACCCAAATGTCTTGGACCGAGATAGTAACTGGCCACAAAAATTAACTGAGGTACACCCTTGGCGCGTCGCGCCAGGGGCGCTAAAAGCTCTTTGAAAATTGCATTTTGTGATTTTTGAATTTTGATATGGTTTCTCTTAAATAAGGGCTAGACCCATTTTCCACTCAATTTGACGTCCTGCATACGAATATGAAGTCAGATGTTTGATATCACGTATGAATTTCGAGATATATGAAAATTACGATTTGTGTACTTTCGAGGGATATTTTTGGGAACTTTTTGGGGTCATTTCAGGACCTCCCCAAGGTAAAACACTTGGCCTTATAAACCCCAGATCTAGAGAACTCTGGAGCTGATACTAAGCTCTTTAAGATTTATAGGGGCCATTCGGTACGGAGGAATTAGTGCCCAAATCAACCTCTATCGCAAAATCAACCTCCCGCTCAGGCGACAACGTAGCCAAATTTGCTTGAAACACATCAGGAAAATCACATACAATTGGCACAAACTCCACAGTAGGAGTATCAACTGACACATCTTACACATGAGCTAAAAAAGCTAGACACTTTGCGAAAATCAATCTATGGGCCTAAACATATGATATTATACCTGTCGGAACCTGACTCATGGATTCTTGCCAAACTACATGAGACATCCTCGGTATCATAAGGTAATAGTCTTGGCATAAAAATCTAACACAACATGATGTGGGGCCATCTAGTTCATACTTAGAATAAGATCAAAATCAAGCATATCCAAAAGCATCAAGTTAACATAAGTATCAAAACCCTGGAGAGTGATCACATCACCCCTGCAAACTCGATCTACCATAATAGAATCCCCAGTGGGGTCGATACCCAAGTCAAGGAAGAAAGTGGCTCGGTAGTCACACTTAGACAAGAAACTTAATATACATAAACATAAGAAAATGATGAACCAGGGTTAAACAATGCTGAAGCTGGCTACTAGCATACAATAAGCATACCTCTAATGGTCTCATTAGAAGCCTCGACCTTGACCCAAGCTAATTCGGCATAAAAGTGTCCCTAACAACCTCCCAATCGAACATCGCTACGTCCCCCTACTCTACCTCCCCTGAAGGGCCCTCTGGAAACCTGCTGGTAACCCTTTATTGATCAGCCTGGCGGTCACAATCTTGTTCCTTGCCCCTGCCACCTTGTAAAGGAGCTGACCTGGTGGGTGGTGGGGCTGCGAGTGCTAATATTTGCTCTAGACAATCTCTGAGCCAATAGTCTAGTACCCCACACCTAAAATAACTCGATGTAGCCCTGTGTCTATGGTCATGACTGTACTTCCCTGATTTAGCTGTCCCAGAACCCTAACTACCTGCAAAGGATGACCTAACTAGTTCTTAAGGACCCAAATCACTCTGCCTTCATCTGCGCCCTGTAGGATATGGTGAACCACCCATATTGGAAGTACCGGGGCCCTAATGGCCACACTTAGAATCCTATAGTACTGCCTGGTATGACCGGCTAGTATAAGCCTGATGATCTATCCTCGAAGGCCTATCCCTCTACACTTTGGATCCGGTCTGGGAGCCACTGAACTCTCCTCCTCATCTAGCTCGCTTGTCGCTACCCCTTTAGTCCTCCCGACTAATTCCTCTAAGGAGCGAGCATGATCAATAATATCCAAAATGAGTGGACAGAAATCAGCAATGTAAGAGGTGCCTATGCTTAACTAGGGCCTCAATCCTCGCATAAAATAATGAATCCTCTCCTCCTCAGAAGGCTAAATAGTTGTAGCATACCGAGAGAGCACTTGAAACTTGACCTCATAATGGGATGCAACAATCTATCACTGGTCGAATTACACAAATCGATGCTGGTGACAATCTCCAAAGCTCTTGGTAAAAACCTATTCATGAAAGCCTCTGTGAACTAAGTCCAAGTCAACAATGCAACATCTACTAGTCTGATATCCCGGTAAGTTTGCCACCATTGTCTGGAGGTACCATCAAGGTGATATATAGTAAACGTAACACCTCAGGGCTACAATAATCACAAGGCTTACTATCATTCCATACATGTAGTTAAGAACTTCTATGCATCCTCCCCTGGAGCACCTGGAAACCTCAGTCGGGCAAATCTCAAGAAATATCCAAGCAATCACTAGTCCTAGAACTGTATTGCTCCTTCTAGCTGGGCCGGGACCTCTGGAACAATAGGCTTCACTGCGATTGAACTGGAGAGACTAGAGCTAGTGTTGCACCCTTTTGTAAGGCTCCAAGTGCTGCCAGGAACTGTTTAAGCACCACCTGCACCTCAGGGGTAACAACATAAGCAGTTGGAGAAGCAGGTGCCTCTGGCTGCTGTAGAGATGGGGCCTCTGGTATCTATGTTGGGCTCGAGGGTCTGCTCTCTACCCAGGACAGATGGTGCAGCTCTACCTCGACCCCGACCCCTACCTCGAAGATGCACTTTGGAAGCCATACCTTTGATGTACGAATAAAGTTAGATTCTCAAAAATAGAAGGGTCATTGACAAAATGCACCACGAGAATCAACAACATAGAAAGGTTCCTAAGCATCTCCGCACCTATGCACAAGACTCTATTAGATCGTGACTATATATAGCTGAGACTAGTGAACCTAGGCTATGATACTAACTTGTCACGACCCAAGTTTGATCATGATGACACCTACTACGTCCCACCTATAAGCAAGCAAAGGACCTAACCCGAGGATACCTATGCTAGCATCTATTCAACTCTAGCCATATAATAATAGACAATATAATCGAAACCTGCCTATAACATGTAAGTCAGCTATACATAATCACAATAGGCGAACAAATACATAGACAAAAACATAATATATATATATATATATATATGTGTGTGTGTGTGTGTGTGTGTGTGTGTGTGTGTATAGACACACACATACACAAAATTCGGGGAGAGCCAACAAAATACATAATATTCTATACATGGACAAAGCATAATATTAAACGATGGACATCAAAAGGAAGGAGATTTTGACAAACCCGATCTTCCAATACTCACCAAAAGAGGTCTTCGCTCCTAAAATCCCCCAAGTGTTAGCATCCCCAACTAGTACCTAGACCTGCACCATGGAAAGATGCAAAAGTAGGGGTGTGTACTAGAAACAGGTACCCAGTAGGCATCATCGCCCGACTAAGTAAACTAAATGGATAAGGAAGCTCAAAGCTATCTATAAATAGTAAACTCATCAAAGCACCTCAAAACATCAACTAAACCCAAACATAGCAATATGGAACACATCATCTGTCGAAATTGGCTGGATCCATCTCACATCGGTCAATAGAAGGATAGTGTTGTACATGGTGCAATGTCCTAAGATCTGAGCTTGTAAGCCACCCAACCCACAATAAGCTTGGGAGGTACATCCTTGCATAAAATAACTGACAAAAAATCACTAGAAACACCATATAATCCACAAGAGCCCACTCCCCATATCATAAGGTCAAGGGTAGACCGTAGATGGGTGTAAGGCCATTGTATCTATGCCTGAGCTTCCTCTGGGCCCCTATAAGCCTAGATGGTACACCCATGCACAATCAGGGTGTCATAAGGTGAGTGGATCCATGGGTAAAAATTGGACCCCTGGCCCCAACATCATAATAGTAACCAGGTCCCAGACCCATTAAAAGTAGTGTCACACGAGGACTCGAACCCGTAATATCACCAGGGGCTCTAACCCCTGGGTCTTTCAACCTAGTCTAAGGTTGGGTAGTCAACCAAGACCAAGTGGTCTAACCATAAATAGAATGGTGGGACATATGCCTCGTTAGGAGAAAGAATCCCTCTTAGCGTACTATCAATGTGTCATCATTAGAGTATAAATAACGGGGCCCATCCCCATAGACCATCAATCAGGGGGTGCTCAACCCCAAACTCAGCCAGCACTAAATCCTCAAAATCCGCATCCACCACCTGGCATCATAGTCACGGCAACCGAGACACAAGTCCACAGGGAGAGTCACCCAGGACTTGAACTCTATTGACATGACTATCGATGTTCAACGGTGATGGAGAATGTTATCTAGGATGAAATATCAATAGTATCTCATTTAACTAGTGTATCTGGATCCAAATTCCAAGTCATGTCATGCCCAGGGCCAACGTAGGCAATAATGCTCTGAACTAGTATCTCACAACATCCCTAACTACCTCCCTCAATCTCAAGTAAGCGAAAAGTAACTCCAATGGCCAACAATAGTACACACAAGCATAGACCTAATAAATAGGGTATAACCAGGTCCAATAGGAAACCATGCTATAATCTAGCTCACCGCAGGTAAATGAAGGTGAAAAATGCATAATAACAGGTATTTCACAAGTGTCAACAATAGAGTATGCCAAAATTAAAGTCATAATGCAACAAGAAATCAACAATTAATCCCACAATCATCATGTTGTATTAATCTCAGGAAAATATACACTCATAGAAATCAGTCAGATCAGAATACGAACCTATTCATGGCATCAACCCACACATGGCCCTTACAAAGCCTAAGGGCTTTCTGTATATCATAAGAGGGTATTACCAAGTCTTGATAGGTTGATTTACATTAAGCTTTCTCACATGATTTGACTATTGAATTGCATGATTTTTAACTTTCATTACACGTCCACTAATTGTTTGATTAAATGTCCTGTTAAGGATTCTTGAGTTATTGAAGGTCTATTGGATGGCTTATGATTTAAGTGACTTTATGATAATGAAAGGAACATATGAATGTGTTGATTTCTTGAGATGTATCTATAGTGTTGCAAGTTGACCACACCTTATTGAGGGGATGCTATACCTCTTTCTCCTTGTCGGGGGATGCAATGCCCGTACTACTATGTTGAGGGGTATATACCTCAATAACCTTGTCTGGGACTGGTGAGCCCATACTACCAATTGAGGGGTAGATACCTCAATTGCCTTGTAAGTGGTGGTAAGCGCGTACTACCAATTGAGGGGTAGATATCTCATTCGCCTTGTCGGGGGGTGGTAAATGTGCACTACTAATTGAGGGGTAGATACCTCAATCGCCTTCCAAGGGGGTGGTATGCCTTGGATTCCAAGTACTAGTTTGCTTGATGTATGATGATGGTCTCTTCCTACACATGTATTATGTTCTACATAAGAAAATCCTACTTCAAGCATTGATCATGCATGCCATGTTGCTAATAAACTATCTGTTGCTTTTATGTAAACGCATTCAGATTATCTTGCCTATCTATTGTTGCATTGCATCCTACATACATAGTACATTCAAACATACTAACGCATACTCCACGCCTACATGATATTACTATGTAAGAACCGAAGGCCCTCATGATCATCCTTCCCGTGGCTAGTTGGCCATCTTGAAAAATAGCTATTGGTGAGTCCTCAATTTTTGGGACATTAGCTTTGTACTCTCACTTTTATTATATCTTATTTTGAACTTTGATTCTAAAAGGGTGAGCCCGGAAAGTGTCTTAGCCCCCACCCAATCTAAGCTAGATGCGTTGTTGGACAATTTATGTAATTATGCTTTGAGCTTTGACTCTTTTGATGATTTACGCTATTAAAGAGTTTCCTTAGGCCCTTTATCCTTGTTTATACCATCTTATTTTTACTTACTTTTCTTCTGTGACCAAGGATGTGTAAATGATATGCTAAGAGGCTTGTTTGGGGTCCCTTTGAGTTCCCATTCACCGTGTCATGTCTAGGCCCTAGGCTTGGGTTGTTACAGGTCTCCGCTTTTCTTCAAGTGTTGAGAAAACCCAAAACTCTATCCTCTGATGAATTTATGTTTCAAGACTTACTTTTATATGTGAGAAGTGTATTAGGGTCATCTGACACCTTTAGTACTTAGTCGAGTTCAAAACCTTCCTATAAATGGAGTTTCTAGTGTTGGATAATGCAAGGGTCAATTTTAAATGATCATACCTCTTAGCACATGAAGGTTTAGGTGGAACATAGCCTACCAAATAAAATCTCTTCAAATTAGCTCTCCAACGAAACTAAAAGTTATGGTCATTTTACTGGAGATTGCCAGTTGTAGAGTTGTTCTATGAAACCTCTTTATGGGCTATAAATTTAAGTGCGGTCCGTCAGCTAATTCGTGGAACAAAGTCCTGAAACTTCAATTTTTGGTTCCAGACATTATGAACTTATCTACAGGTCATAGAACCTTCTACGAACCATAAAATACGCTCGTAAAGTTGCATGAGAAACCCTGATATTAGGCCAAAACATCACGAAAGGATCCCCACGGGCGTTAGAACTTTGTACGGGCTGTAAATGGGCCCATAGATGACTCTTGAAATCTTATTAAGAAAGGTATTTTTGCTCTTTTCCCACCCTTTCTAAGCCTATGTTGACATTTGAACATCTAAATAAAGACCTAAATATATGATATAAATCTTTTTACGCTAAAACAGTCTCTCAAAAGTAGAAGAAAGGTTTCAAGAGAGAAAAGGGCTAAGGTTTGAAGACAAACTTGAGAATTTTTCCAATATACTTTAAGGTTCAAAACTTCAAGGTATGTAAGGCTAACCAAACGATGGATTTTGTTCTTCCATATGCCCATAACCTGGATTGATGGGGATGTGAATAAATTGAGTCTCCCATGAATGGTTTCTTGAAGGTTTATCATAAATTTTAATGCATATCTAATTTTGCATGACTACTGTTTTTATGAATTAAATGCTTGAATTAGACTATTTGCCATACTACCTGAACCCTAGCATGATTTCCTGTTATTTTCATATATTTACTTACATGAGCACAATTTGATCCTGAAGAGTATATGAAATCCCTAAATGCATTAATTCTCTATTTGTTCTAAATGCGATGAGTTAGAACGATGTATAACTAAGTCCTTGTGAGTGAAGAGTTGATGCTTAAAATGATGTAACCAAAGGGTTGATAGTTGATGTGATGAGTTAAGATGATAAATGTCCAATGAGACTAGATGAATGAGTTAACTATAGGGTTGATGTCTTATGAGCATATTGAGTCTTGGGATGAGTATTGATCACCGAATTGAGTTTGAGTAAGTCCAACTCGAACTCAATATCTAGGACGCCTACATAGGAGAGGATGTAACCCAAAAATTGGACGTTTCCTATTGTCCCAAAATGAGGACTTCATGTTACAGATTTTGGATCCATTGACGGGATGTCGTATACCCTCAGCGGGCCTAGACGTAACACGATGAATGGGAAATCCAAAGGAACCCCAAACAAGCCTCTTGCCATATCATACATGCATCCTTAGTTGTAGAAGCAACAAGATACAACAAGAGATAGTAAATAGGGATAAATGAGGCTAAGGGACAATTCTCATATCATAAACATCCAGAGTTAAGAGAGCATCAAACCTCAAAGAATAATACAAACATGTATAACAACACCTCTAAAACTTACATACTTAATTGGTACCAAGACAAGCTACCAGGCTCAACCTCATAGTCAACATATACACAAAAGAAGGATAGTCTTAAAATATAGTAGGAGATCATAAGAATCGTCCACAAAATGGAGGACTCACAAATATGCTTGAGAGATCTCATACTAGCCACGTGGACGCTGATGATTAAGTAGAGCTCCAGTTCCTACATGGTGACATCATATAGGCATAGAGTATGTGTTAGTACGTTTGACTATACTAAGTATGTAGGATGCAATGAAACAAGTGATAAGCGCCATTAAGAAAATACATAATGTAGACAATGGATAAGCACATAGCAGTATGGCATGTGGGAATGGTACTTCAAGTAAAATCATGCCTATATAAAATATAATACATGTGTAAGGAGCGACCATTGTTAGTGCATATCCAAGGCCTAGCACCCCCTTGGAGATGTGAATGAGGTATGAACCCCTCAATAGGTTTATGAGGTACAAACCCCTTAACATAGCTGATGAAGCATAAACCCCCCAACATGTTTGATGGAGTACAAAACCCTCCAATGTGGTTATCAAGGTACAAACCCCTCGATATGGTTGCAATTTCCTACCACCTCCCGAGCGATGTGATCAAGGTACAAACCCCTCAACAAGGTTATCCGAGCCTACAACCCCCCTGAGTGAGGCTTGGTCAATTTCTAAAACTATAGAGAAAATATCATATACGTACATTCCTTTCATTATCATGTAGTCATTCAACACATAAGACATGCATTGGACCTCCAATTCCTGAAGAAAATCATAATGGGACATTTTATCAAACACTTGGTGGGTGTGTAGTGCTAGTGTAAAACCATGCAATTCGAAAGTGTAATCACGCAAGAAAATACAATGTAAAACCATCAACATATACTTGGTAACAATGTCATGCAATATAAATCAAAACCCTTCATCAAGTCTAATAAGAGATCATAGACTTATAGCTCAAAACATGCTGAAACAACCATAAGTTAATGAAACCCCAACAAAGTGTGCAGTGAAATTCATAATAATTAAGACCCAAATATAAATCTACTTCAAATCATGCAAGTTTAAGTAAAACAGAGCTTGGGTATCATAGATGAAAGGAACCCATCAAATAAACCCACACACCTTAGCTTGGGAAAATAGCTTGATGAAGATTGGAGGTTGAGACTTGAAGCTTGATTGCTAACCTTAGAATCTAGATGTGTTTGATGACTTGAATTTAGGAGATGAAATATGTCTAAGTGTTTGGGAGTGTATTTGGAAATGTTTTGAAAGATATAAGGGTGAAATATGGCTTAGTATAGGCATTTTCATGCATGGGAACATTTAGGCCCAAGAGCCAAAACCTTGGACCTAGATACTAAAACTGGGCAAAATTTGCACATACTTAAAACATCATATTCATAATCTCATCATAAGTGTTAAATTATGATTAACTTTATCAGTGTAGACATGAATGCATGCAAATGACAGTGGCTGAAACATGAGTCATGAAATCACATAAAAGACTTAGAATTAGTACCTTAAGCTTGAGTACGATAGAGAAGATAAGGCAATCACTTTTTCATATCTGCTTCGGCCTCCCATGCAGAACTTCCGACTTGTTGATTCCTCCAAAAGACCTTAATGGAAGTAACGTCCTTGTTCCTCAACCTCTTCACTTGCTTATGCAAGATCTCTACTGGAACCTCTTCATATGATAAGTTTTCTTCCACTACCCCACAACATCAAGAGGCATAATAGCATTAGGATCACCCATACACTTCCTCATCATAGACACATAAAAGACCAGATGAACCAATTACATTTCACTAGGAAAATCCAACTCGTAAGCCACCTTACCGATCCTCCTCATCACCTTATATGGACCCACATATCTAGGGCTCAACCTACTCTTCTTACCAAAATGGACCACACCCTTCATGGGTGACACTTTTAAATAGACCCAATCATTGACCTTAAACTCAAGCTCTCTCCTTCTCACATCGACATAAGACTTTTGGTGACTTTGGGCTATCCTCAACCTTTCTCTAATCGTCATTACTTTCTCCATAGCATCCATAACCAGATTCGGACCCAACAAATCTGTCTCTCCAACCTCAAACCACCCAACAGGGGATCTTCAACGTCTACCATAGTAAGCCTCTAAAGGAGCCATTCCGATGATAGAATGATAGCTATTCTTATGTGCAAACTCAATCAATGGAAGATTATCATCCCAACAACCCTACAATACACAAGCCCTAAGCATGTCCTAAAGTGTTTGGATAGTTCTTTTGGCTTGGCCATCTGTTTGAGGGTGAAAGGTCATACTAAGCTTTACCTTGGTCCCAAGACCTCTTCGGAAGGACCTCCAAAAGTTTGAAGTGAATTGTGCCGCAAGATCTGATATGTTGGACAAAGGAACTCCATGCAATCTCACCAAGTTATGAATGTAAAACCTAGCTTAATCTTCAGCCCCATAGGTAGTCTTAATTAGTAAAAAGTGAGCCGATTTTGTCATCCTATCAACCACAACCCAAATGGAATCAAAACCCTTCCTAGTCTTGGACAACCCAACCAAAAACTCCATATTAATACCTTCCCACTTCCAAGTAGAAATCTCTATGTCTTGGGTTAGGACACTTGGCCTTTGATGTTCCACTTTCACTTGTTAGCAACTATGGCAACTGGACACAAATTTAGCAATGTCCCTCTTCATGCTTCCCCATCCATACACCTCTTTCAAATCTCTATTCATCTTAGTAGACCCCGAGTGAATAGAGTAAGAAGAACCATAAGCCTCATTAAGAATCTTTTCCTTCAAGCCATCAACACAAGGCAGACCCAACCAACCTTGGTATCTATGGGCACTATCTCCCACTGCAAGAAAACCTCCACCTCCCGATCCCTTACTAGTGACTTCAATTCTAACAATGAGGGGTAATGATGTTGCTTAGGTTTCACCTACTTAACAAATGAAGATTTAGAATCGTCAACAACAACAACAACACCATCATCACTCTCTTCCAACCTAACTCCCTACCTAGCCAACCAATGGACCTCCTTAGCGACCCTTATGCCACCATCATCAACATGGACAAGGCTTCCCATAGGCACCCTACTCAAAGCATTCGCCACCACATTACCCTTATCGGGATGATAATTCATACTCATATCATAGTCCTTAGAGATTTCTAACAACTTTCTTTGTATCAAGTTGAGATCTTTTTGAGTGAAGATATATTGGAGGCTCTTATGATCGGTGAACACATCAACATGCACCCCATACAATTAGTGATGCAAAATCTTTAATGCAAACAGAGCGGTGGCTAACTCAAGACCATCGGTAGGATAATTATTTTCATGCACTTTGATTTGTCTAGAAGCATAGGCTATGACCTTACCATTTTGCATCAACACACAACCTAAACCAACCTAGAAAGCATCACAATACATAACAAATCCCTCTATCCCTTCCGGTAGTTACAAGATAGGAGCGGACATAAGCTTATCATTCAAAGTTTAGAAAACCTTTCACACTCATCAGACCACACAAATTTGGCATTCTTTTGAGTTAACTTTGTCACTGGAGAGGCAATAGAAGAGAATACATTGAAAAGCCTCTGATGGTAACCCGCTAAGCCTAAGAAGGTCCTAATATACGATGGGGTAAATGGTCTAGGCCAATTCCTAATCACATCCGTGTTCTTAGAGTCCACCTTAATACCATCCCCTGATACCACATGTCCTAGAAAGGTAACCACCTACAAACAAAATTCACATTTCTCATATTGAGCATATAACTTCCCTTCCCTCAATCATTGCAACAATACACTTAAATGGCCTACATCCTCCTTCTCACTATGAGAATAGATCAAAATATAGTCGATGAATACCACAACAAACAGATCAAGGTAGGGTTTAAAGACCCTATTTTTATGGTCCATGAAGATAATCAGTGCATTGGTTAAGCTAATAGACATCACAACAAACTCAAAATTCCCATACCTAGTCTGAAAGGTTATCTTACGAATATCACACTCCCTTCCTTCATTTGATGGTACTCGGACTGAAGATAAATCTTAGAGAAGTGGCTAGCCCCTTGTAATTGGTCAAACAAATCATCAATGCTTGGAAGAGGGTACCTATTCTTGATAGTGACCCTATTAAGTTGCTAGTAGTCAATGCATATTCAAAGAGACCCATCATTCTTCTTCACAAACAGCACCGGTGCACCCCAAGGTGATTGGCTAGGTATAGTGAAACCCTTCTCCAACAAGTCCCTCAATTGCTTCTTTAACTCTTCTCGGGCCATATAGGAAGGTGGAATAGAAATGGGTGGAGTATCAGGGAGGTGATCTATACCAAAATCTATTTCTCGTTTGGGAGGAACATCAGGGAGGTCATTTGGAAAGACATCAAGAAACACATTTACAACTAGAACCAACTCTATAGGAAGGACTTTAGACTCCACATCCCTAAACCTCACAAGATGATAAGGTCACCCTTAGAGATCAACTTATGGGCTTTAATGCAAGAGATGAACCTACCCTTGTGTAACACCCCACATTTTATATGTACTAATGCTATTTAAATAGATCATGTTATGGTTTGGTCAAATTTGCATCAATT
>JAOTQR010098609.1:0-29696 GCA_025774065.1 Solanum ossicruentum | reverse complement strand
GATCAGGCGGCGAGACCGCATTATTTTATGTATGATGTGATTATTAAGCGGCAGGACCGCAGCGGAGACCTTGTCGGACCGTATTTATGTATATGTATAAAGAATTATGTGTTGTATTGCTGTCTGGGATGCTGCTGAGTTTTATTGCAGGTGAGGTTAGCTAATAAAACAGAGGAAACTCTGTCGAAATTATGGCAGGTTTCCAGGTCGGATAGATTGGGAGATTCGGATTAGTATGTGTCTAGGTGCCCCTATCGGACACTGGTCACGACCCTAGGATGGGGTGTGACAAAATCTCTTGATAAAGCTAAGTTTCAAAGCTCAAAACATCCATAAACAGTGACACTTTTACAAAACCCCAACATAGTTCATAGTCAAATTCATAATAGATAACACTCATAAGTAAATCAACTTTGAAACATGCAATTTATGTAAAAAGGAAGCTTAGGCACCATGAGTGAAAGTATCCAATGGTTGAAACTCACATATCTTGACTTTGGAGAATTCCTTGATGAAGATTTGAATGGAGACTTGAAGCTTGGATGAATTCCTTAATATCCAAAAAGAGATTTGGCACTTGATTGTTGAGAGAAAAATTAGTCTAAGTGTTTGAGAGAGTATTGGGAAATGTCTTGTATGATATGAAGGTGAAATATGACTAATTATAAATATTTTCACATATGGGAAGGCTTAGGTCCAAGACCCAAAATCCTTGAACTGAACTAATAAAACTGGGCACAAAATACACTATGGTGCGCCCTTGACGCGTTGTTCCTGGGGAACGATTCTTCACTGTTTTTTGCCAACTTTGATATTTCAAATTTTACTGCGGTTGCTCTAAAATTTGGGTTAGACCCATGCCCCACATAATTTTTCCCCGTGAACAAGAATATGAAGTCAGAGTTTGGATATCAAGCACGGATTTTGAGATATATCAAAATTACTATTCCGCACACTTTCGAGACACATTTTCGGGCACTTTTTGGGGTCATTTCATCAACCCTATTTCTTCTCTTTTTATTATGGTTTTTTAAAAAAAATAATTATGTACTAAAAGTGCTGAATTATATTAATCTAATAATTATATGATATAAGTGATCTAGAATTTTAATTAAATTATCAATTTAGCACATCAACTAACTCGACTATCTGCAGCTACCATTCAACTCAGTAACAGAAATTATCGAATAGTCCAAAAGTCTCCTTTAAAATTTACACTAAGGACATTTTAATAAAAACAAGAGGAATTATTACCAAACTTACCTAACGAAACATTACATTATCCACCATTAAAAATCATGTTTGTGCTCGAACATAATGGAAAAGAAGGAAAAATAATCGACATACCAAATCCTAAGTTATTATCTTTCAGAATCAGTATTTATCTCTCCAAGTAAGCTCCCCTCTAAGGCCATTCCATCAAAATCAACCATTATAAACTAAACTTTTGAATCATACTTTGATAAATATATAATTCAGGAGTAATTTTCAAGCCATAGACTAACCCATGAACCCAAAATGAATAATAATCCATAAACCATAACTCAACAATCAGGATGAATTTTTTCTCACATAACCACAATAAAATTCAAAATCAATACTCGCCATAATCAAAAGCAAGCCTAACTCAACCATTTCATACTCCTAATGCACAAACCATCATAGATTTTGTTTAGATTTCATTCTCATAATCAAATCTTCCCACGAGCTTAAGTTACAAAATGTGATCTTTAGATATTGGATACTCATCATAGAGAATTGAATTTTTCTGACCCAATAGAGAAAATGATTAAGTAACTACTTAGCGAATGATACACCAAAAAAAATGCTCTAACAACACTATAAAATAACTAAATCAATAGTTGTGATTCTAAATAACTTAAGAGTGATAGCCTAGACTGAACAGGCCTCAATGATGAGATGAATCTTTATACTGCTGGACAACTATAAGTATTCGTGGTAGCTCTTCTATAAATTCACATAAGCAATGTTGTGTGTGTGTAGAACTACTTGTACACTTCAAATATCCCAAATAATACTAAATCTATCATAATTGAAATAATTAAGTCTGCACAAGCACCTTATTTTACTAAGAGAAAATTGCAAGATCGATTCACTTGATCCATAATAAAGTAGGTAGTTACATAAAAATGCACGAAATCAAAGTCGAATGATACAAGATACTCCTTTCATAATGCCTCTATCCAAGATTTTCATTCATCTGACCCCATTTTTTTGTGAATTATTTTTTTGCTAATCACAGCCAACCTATCTTATCACCAATACAATCGTACACACATTCAATATATCAAACTCCATATACTCCTCATAGTATTGCATCAAAATCAACACTCTTAATACTAATAGAACATCATAACCATACTGGCCATTTACCATTCTCTCAAACTGTTACTAGCATCAAGTCTTTTTAGCAACATGGTATCACCTTCAAATATTTCAAACTATGACTTCCTTTCTTTTTATTTATGCATTTCTTATAGATATGAGTCACATCCAAAGCTGATAGGGTTGATTTCAAATTTGATAATATTTTTTACATTGAGTTAAAGTTATTTAATTATATATAAAGTCAATTTCATGCAATCTTTCACATACCAAATTTTGAGTATCACTCAAATCATCATATACCTCATGTCAAATCATAGAGAGATTCTTGGTCACCTTAATAACTCTGCATACCATAAGCAGATAACCTCTAGTTATCATCAATTGTATATGTAACACATCATATAATTTGATCAAAGTAGTTTTAACTCCCTCAAAATCCTCAATAATCATGTAGAACTGGAGATCCACACCATAGCACCCCCATAGTTCATCTACCATAATTTGAAAAATCTAAACCAACATAAAAATACAGAATCTTTGACACATCATTGTTGTCACTCGAATCAAAATTCTATCTTCATAAAAGTCACTAATAAAATCCTCATAATTTTATGCTAAACAAGTATGCATTGCATGGTCATAACTAAGCTTAAAAGAAAATATAGTAAACCTTTAAATTATGAACCAAGGGTCTATATGGGAGGTCTTATTCCTTCAGCATTCTAAGATTCTTCTTATGACACAAATTTTGGATACCCTGGACCTTCAATATGTCAGACTCTTGTTCTTTCACTAGCACTTCAACATATTCGACTCTTGTTCCTTCGCTAACTCACTTATCATCTTTATCTCTCAGGCCAACAACACATGACATTTTACCTCATGCTCTAAGATAAAACTTTAAGTGAAATACTTCTTTAGGTCCTTCAACAGTAAAAGAATAACTAAATTATGGCCCAAACCACATGCAAGTTCTTCCAAATGTTGAATACTCATTGCTACCTATTATTTCTTATCTTACCAATTTATATCTTGACAAATATACTACAAAAAATGTAGACTAACAATAAAAAAGTTGAATCTTTATTTTAATTTGTACCCTAATTCCTTAATCTATTGATATTATCTCATAACTTGAAATCTTTAAGAATTCATGTATGTTAACTTTTTATTAATCGCCTCCTTATCAACCATACCATATCTCTTATAAAAATAATTTCAATGTACTAATTACAATCCTCAAAATCACCAAAAGAACTTATCACCATATTTAAGATGCACGGATATAGATTTTTTATTTCAAAATTTACTCAATAGTTTTCTAATATAGATCAATGATACATAACACTATCACCATAATCGAAGCAAAACAAATGAAATCACATAATTTTAAATTCAATTCTCTACTCTTTCGAAAGATACATTTTTGACCTTTACTATCAGGGTGAATATTCTGAGATCTCACTAATTTATTCATTTGTGACTCTAGCTCCTTTCAATTCTATTGAAGCAGTATCTCATCATATTCTACATCTTTACATACAATCACATTACTCATCAAATAGTAACAAACGTAACTTATGATACCTGCAAATTATGTTTACCATACTGAATTCATTCATAAAAAGGAAATCCTTATCATATGATTGCATCTTGATAATAATCCATCACGAACTCTTGCTACCATTATGCTCTATAGCCGTTGCCATCATCTCAAGGTTAACATCATCATGGATATGACATCTAAACCTATTATATTGTTCAAATCTAAAGGACTAACTAGAATTTTGATACACTTTCTTACTAAAATTCTCAATTTACTTTGCACAAGTATACCCACTGGGACTTTCCTTATTCATAAGCTTATCATTTTGTTATTATTCACTTATTATTTTGATGTTGATGTACTTCCATGGATCTTATTATGGAGTAATAGTCCTTATTTAGAATCCCCTGAATACACCTCACAACCTAAATGCATTAATTGTACCAAAGATCCATCACTAAAATCTTCCTTAGAAATAACGCTTAACCCAAGAATCTTCTAGAGTAACAAACTAGTTGATTTCTCAAATATAAATGCAGCATCAAATCATATTAAATTAGCCTGTGATACACTAATAACTCTTTAAGTAAGTATTAGCATTTGACAATCAATATATCTGTTTTCATATACCACTAATACTATATCGTGAAAGTCCATTAGTTCCACCACTAGAACTCATCGCACCTATCAACAAAATAGTACCAAACTATTCTGCATACTTCTAACTAGAAAATGGCTGCAAAACATTACCCGATCCCTCATGACTCTAACCTTAGCAATACATATTTTTTTCATAGCTTTAGTCGCTAGCAAAAGTAACACAGCCCGTAACTCTAACCAAGTAAGCATCGGTAATGTGGTGATAGTCGTATCTTGGCTCTCCTTGATATTCACTTGATCTATGAAACTATAGTAGAGATTCTGACCTCAATTGCCACAACATCATTCTTATCATTGTCTAAGCAATCCTTACATATTATGAGCACTTTAGTAATAGCAGTTTGTAGATTTACCAAATTTATTATCTAGCTATCCCTTTAACATTCCACCTTTAGTTGTCAAACCACTTTTGATATCGTATATACCACACCAATATTATTTGTAGCTGGGTAACTAACCTAAAAGGACAACATATTCCTAGAGTCGCTTAATTCATTGTTTGATCTCACACTTAAATATCCTCAAAGTGTATCATAGAGTCATCACTTTACTTAGAATTTCCTAATCAGTCGAACACTTTAATTCTTATACAACCCACTAACTACTCATGTAAACAACCAAACACGAATCATCTCTATAAGTGAGAGGGAATGGAATAAAGTGGTAAGAATCATACCGAACCACGGACTCACGATAGGGAATGAATAAACGAAAGGAAGTTTCCTAATAGCCTTCATAGCATCTTGAAGATAAGTGTAGACGTCTCCATATCAATCCTTAAGACTCTACTAGACTCGGCTTGTACACACGTGAGACCTATGAACCTGCGGATCTGATACCATCTATCACGATCCAAAAATATATGTGATGATATTCATCTTATCCCTCCAAGACAAGTCAGCCTAAAATTCAATTATATTAATAAAATGTGGAAGGATAATAAAAATAAAGGTTTAACTACAGATATAAGTCAACTTAACTAAAAATTTCCTAAAACCTGATTATCACGTGCACAAGCCTCTAATGTGTTACAATAGATTTGGAAGAAAAATACAAGTCTCAAATGATGTTGTCTCTAAAGTAGAATAAGATCATAAATAGAAGAATGAGGCTCGCTGAAATGACGAATAGCTACCTCACTAATCTCCACAGAAAACCTCGGATAAAAAGAGAAGTAGAGTATCACAAAGATCCGAAAGCATAACCTACAAAAATGTAGAAGCAAGGGTGAGTACCAACGACACGGTACCTAGCAAGTCAACTAACAAAACAAAGTAATTCCAATAAAAAACACAAACTCCTTTCATCCCAACCGACTTCCACTACTATAACTTGCACAGAAAGTCAGCTTGGCCCAGCCCAAAACACATAATACAATAAAGATAGATTTCACAATATCAAAATTCAAAATCACAAGCCACAACTCATAAGTGATAACACAGTCAATCCTAGGAATAACATCATGCCATATAAGACTATGCAAGGATGAAATACAATACTTATGCACTAATTGCCGGCAATAACCTCGATATCACAATTTCACTAGCAAAGATCTCAGTATCACAGTATCACTGACAATGACCTTGACATCACAATATCACTAAAAAAGATCTCAGTATCACAATATCATCGAGAATGACCTCCGAATCACAATATTACTAGAAAAATCTCAGTATCACAATATCATCGGTAACGACCTTGGCATCACATCTCAACGGATAAATACCTCGGCCCTAATTTCTACTATCTTACTCATATCAATATACAGAACCAATACAAGTATGCGTGACATAGAATGAATGAGCATGTGGTCAAGTCCACAACAAATCCACTCATAATCACCAACCACAACTAGTTATCTCAATATAGAACTCACGTCACTTAACCAGATTTTCAGTTCAAGTGTTACAACACCACACCGATTCACATTTATATTCAATCACCTCATGTTTATAACATTAAAAATATTTCAAGAATCGCACATAAAAGGAAAGAAAATTTGAAAATTCTACGAGAATTACAAAGTTTTGAAAGTCTACTTGCTTTAGTCGAATCATGATCAGTCAAACACTTGAGCCTTTTCCATTCGAATAGAATCCGTAGCAGTACGATCTAGTCAAATAAATTATCATAATAAGATTTTAAAAACTAACACCTAAAAAAATCTATAGTCATGTTCCTAATCTTGAGCCTAGGTTTAACTCTTAAATTCTTCAAATAACATAACCTAATAGTATTTTATGTAATATATTACAATTATAATTTAATCATCCATCTTAATATATCAAAACTTAAATCATAATGTGATAACCACAAGAAATTTCCATACTTTAAACCCAAAACATGAAATCAAAATTAACTACAGAAATTATCAAAAACTAAATTACATAATTTTCCACTAATCTTAAGAAACCTAAAAGATAATTAAACCTAGAATCATATTACAATTCAGCTTAATTAATAGTAAAGATCCAGCCAACTATTGACGTCATTGGTGGTATAAAATTGATATAATTTTGTCTTACTGAAAAAAAAAGCGTTAGCCTCCATTGGTGATTGTTGTCACATCATCTAACAATTCAATTTCCACTATTCCCCTGTCGTGATATCCATTGTATATAGTAGTAATTATACATGAGGAAACATAAAATATTAATTATGTGTAGGAGCTTTCATACCACTTATCCTAAAAACATATATAGTAACAAGAACTGTGTTAACAATCACCTAGTACGAACTGCTCATTCTCACCGTCAAAGTGTAACCGCTCAACCCTATTTCTTCTCCTTCTATTATTCTTTTTTTAAATAATATTTATGTGCTAAAAGTGCTGAATTATATTAATCTAATAATTAGTAAATAAGGTATAAACTATCTAGAATGTTAATTAAATTATTACTTTAGCTCATTAACTAACTTAACTGTCTAAAACTACCATTGAACTCAGTAAAAGAAATTGTCGAAATATTCAAAAGACTCCTTTAAAATTTATGAGAGGGACATTTTAAGTAAAAGAAGAGGACTAATTACCAAAATGACCTAATAGGTCATTATAGTTCTATTCATATCGGATAATGAGAAAGTATAAAGGATGTTTCTACTCTTAAATCATACTGATTTGTCTATTCCAAGTTATTAGTGATGGTCTAAATCCATTGATAGATATGATGGTATTGATTGATTGTGATTTGCTGATCTGATAGAGTCTCGATCATTTTATTCGTGCTATGATTTCATCCTTAGTTACTCATCATTCGAGGACGAATGATCCCAAGGCGGAGATAATTTAACACTCGGTAAAATTTCCAAACTACCCTTAGATGAGAAATGCTTGCATAACCGATTTTCCTAAACTTTTTAGCAAATTTCAAGTCGAAAATGCGATCAATACAAAAACATTGTGTGGAAAAATGGTCCTGGTTAATTTTTAGAGCAACTGAATCAAAAGGTAATTTTTCAAAGTGAAAACATAATTCTAAAAATGTGTGTGACATGTCCACGTCATAGATTTGTCGCGAATTTTCTCTTATCTGGGATTCTTATATTTTCTAGGTGATTGAAAAATAAATCGAAAAAATTTCAAAAAAAATGAAGGGGTACGCGACAGGCCCGCATCGCGGACCTAGTCCACCGAAGTTTAAATTTTAAATCATTTGAGGGGCATTCTAGACTTTTTTCCACCCCTTCTAAACATAATTCATGACCAATATAGGTCATTTTTAGCCTAAAAAGGGTTTCAAAATCCATTCTTAAGTCTCTTACTCTAAAACTAAGTGAAGACTTTGAGCGAAGAAGAGAAGAGAAGCTAGGGTTTCCAAGCATTCATCTGTGGTCCTTTGAGTACCGATTGTTCATCGATTTCTTGGTATGTAAGGCTAAACTAAAATATGAAAATTTTCTTCCATGTGCCCTCATTGATAGTAATAGAAATATTGTGAAGCTATTGAGTAGCTAAGCATGTTTCTTGAAGGATTCTTGTAAACTATATACTTTATGTATTTTTACTTGATTGATGAACACCATAAACTTGATTTAATGAAAAAATATTTTTACGTGAGTTTTTGCACAAATGTTACATATTTCTTAATGAAAGATTATTTGAATGAATCTAGGGAGTGAGTTAAATTGAGAATGTTAATTGTGATTGTGATGTGAGCATGATGATAGGTTGATAGAACTTGATGGTCCTAAGATTCTTCCTGATTGAACTCTAAAAGATTGGTCTAAATTTAAATTCCTTTAATGTGATTGTTCAATTCACTCCTTGAAAGGTTGACAGATTGATAATGAGACTTACTGATTGGATTGATTGAGATTGATTGTTTATAAGCATTGAGTCTTGTGAGGAGCATCGAGTACCAAATTGAGTGAAAGTAAGTCCAACTCATAATAATTAACTACGTCGCCAAGTGTAGGAGAGGATTGAACAAGTAAGGCATATATTTCCACATGATATGGTGTCTCTGAAATAATATAGAACACAATTGCCAGATCCACTATTGATTTGATATGTTCTTACCCTGGCAAGGTATTAAATGGTTATGACAACATCAACGAGATTGTTGTATGATCACTAGCTCATAAGTTATTGTCGTTGGATAAGAGAAACTCCCATAAAAGTTCTATATTAATAGTACACTGATTGGGTTGATTTGATTGGAATAATTGGATTGTCTATAATGGTTCATTATCTACTTTTTTATTCACGCTTTAGATAGAAATTGATATTTTTGATTGAGTATTTCTGTGTTAATTATTGTTCTACATATATCTATTTTATTCAATCATTTTACATACTCGTACATTTGATGAACCAAAGTCCATTTAGACAACATCATTTTACTATGCAGAGACAAGTACTAGAGATCATCAACTAGCACATAATTGAGGATCTATTGCAGTCAGCTAAGTTGGTGAGCCCTCCCCTACTTTCCAAGGATGGCTATTTGCATTTTCATCAAGATTTTAGAGTTAGACTTTACATTTGCTATTCTTGATTTGAGGTAGCCATGAGTTTGTTATTGGCACCACTAAACAATTGATAGAGGCTTTGTAGACTAGAGAGTGATTTGTCTTGAGTTGAATATGTGCTTTTTGCTAGTTTCCTTTATACTAGTCTTATTGAGTTGACTTGACTTTCATATATTTAGATTGTCCACATTTTGTTATCATAGTCTTCATTAATTTTCGAAATATGTTGAAATGAATGTGATAAGGCCACGTGGATTGCTTGGGGACTAGAAATAGTCTCTAAGTGTCGGTCACATCTAGTGTACCCTCTTAGGGCGTGACAATAGCATAGTTCATTCGCGTGCGTAAGACTCTGAACAAATTTTTAACACCCCATTGGAGAATCCAACTTTGCCAAACTCAACATTTTTAGCTGGTATATAGTACTGGAAGTTTTGTTCTCTAGGGTCACGAACTCTAGACTACGTTTGTGGAGCTCAAGAAAATTAACCTTCGTAATCGTGGCCCCAAGACACATTTGTGAAGGTGTTGGTTGTTTGTGCTTTGCCTAAGCAGAGATTATTTTTCTAGTACACCACGATCCCGGAGCACTATTCACCACGATCTTGGATGTCATTTGTGCTTGTGTATTTTCTATATTCCAATCATGATCAGTTCAAAGTGTAAGTTTTGAGAAGTAATTTTCTTGCCCGTTTCTAGCTCATAATCAATAATTTCAAGGTATAACTTGTGAGATGTTTTGACGAGAATGCGTGGGTATGGGCAGAATTAGCATTTGAGGTAAAATCTGTGAAATGCTTATTGTCATGACCTATTTTTTAGCATAAATTTTTGGAACTTGATTTCTCAAAAATTTTAGGTCCGAATTCTATTACTCAAGAGCCTAAACTATGATATTTTTTGTGAAGAATGTCGAGGTCATCTAGAAAAGTGCATTTAAGGGTTTATTTGAGGTAGTTTTACTACTATAGCTAATGACATTATTAAGTAATTTAGCCAAGTCTGAGTTGAGATGTTTTGGCTTTGTGACCTTTTCGAACCTCAAATTATGTCCCATTTGGGGATACAGGACTGGGGATATGTCTAGGACAATTCTTTGTGGTTAATTTCAAAATTTCTAGATATAGAATTCACTTTTCTCTATTTTGACCCTAAAATTAATCTGTCTCCATTTTTTTCTTACAATTTTTATGTCTAAAAGATTGCATTGATGTTGTGATTTTATTTTTGATGGCGTGGCAGCAGTTCATGACTATTCAAAAGGGAAAGGCTCCGATAGAATAGGTTGGAGTATACGTGTTCTACCTATAGGTAGGTTATGACTTCCCTCCTTTTTGAGTTTGAGTATGTGAATGTAGATGGATTTGCATGAATTTGTGGGGGAAATTATTGTACATGCCATGGTTATTAGAATTTCCTATTTTAGTCGATAATTAGGGTCAATGGGCACTTGTATTGCTATTTTCTAATCATCCATGCCTTGTGTGCCTGGTTTAGTTGAGTTTGGAATTTATTGGAGCATGTTGGGCCTTGGTAAAGGTTTAGACTAGTGGTGTCGTAGCCTCACGATATTTCAGGGCCAATAAACTTTGTTATTTTTGCTCCTATATAACTCTGAGAGCCATAGGTACTTATAAACTGGAAAAGTAGACTTGAGTTTGATAGTACTGACCCCTTGGCTAGGCAATAACTCAGCTTGACCCCTTATTATGTAAGGATCCAGAGCTCAACAGGCCTTAACATTGTGTAAAAATTTGTTTTAGAAGGATTTTTGCCCAAGGTGCTCTCTAATAGGCCTTCCACGGCCTATAATGCACTCCATGGACTATGAAGAGCCATGTGGAGGGAGCCTTAGTCCTTTTGCGGCTGTTTTGGATGCCTTGAGAGGAGGACATGGAGGTGTGCCCACCACGGCCCGTGGTGCACACCACGGGCCTTCGTGTGTCTCATGGAGGGTGACCTTCACAAGTTCCTCCACTGTTTGGTACAAATGCTCCACCACGAATCCCTATAAGGCCCGTGGTGCACACCATAACCTATAGGGGTCCTATAAAAGGCATTTTGGCAACTTTCAGCTCTTTTTAAATGGGGTCATTTTGGTAATTCATCCCCATCCCTTGGTATTTTAGAACTTTCATGCACTCATTAACAGTCTTTGGCCATTCCCTAAGCCTTTCATAACATTTCATGCAATACCAAAACACTTGAGTCTCAAATCTACCTTCTAAAAACACTCAAATTCCTACACTCAAGCTCAAGTTAAGGATTCATCTAGGGCTCAAGTTTCAAGTTAATTTCCTCTCAACTCCTTCAACTCAAGCTCAAGTATTTGTGGTTTCATTCATGATTCCATTTCAATTATGATGTAATGACCTTGAGATGAAGAGCCTTGAGTGCAAAAAAGTTGGCCTAAAAAAATGACTTACAATCTGGTTTCACGAGGTGACTTACGACCCATAAGTGGACATATGACTTGTAGGTTCCATTCTTAAACATAGAACTTTAGGAAGGGGAAAAGTTTCCAAGTGTGGACTAACCTGCGGACCAAGTGATAGCCCATAGGATGGACCACCATCCATAGATAAAGTCATGATTAAGACTATCAGACATGAATAAAATTTGAAGTTTCTTGAAAGGTAACCTACATGTTATCAGATGGCCCGTAAACCAAGATATGGCTCGTAGGGTGCTTCATGGAATAAGGCCAAGAAAAAGGTGAAAAGTGGTTAAGTATAGAAGGACTCTATGAGTCCAACCATTACCCATAAGATTTTATACGACTTGTAACAAGGCTTCCTAGCTTTTGGTCTAGTAAAGTACTTCCATATGTGTTATTAGACGGGAAAGATTTATGGTCCGTGGATTGACTTATGGCCCATATTTGGGGTTTCATAGGTTGAATCTAGCAGTTTTAATAAGTGGCAGTTTTTTCATTTTCATCCCTTCTATTCCTAAACTATGTCGTTTTAGGGATGGAAAAGGGACCCTATAAAAGTCGTTAATCTCTAATTTCTTGATTCACTCTTTAATTCTTCACTCTCTTAATTCCTAAGGAAATAAAGGGCTCTCAAGAACAAGGCAAGATAAGAACTAGGGTTCCCAAATTTTTCGTCAAAGGCTTCTAGTTCGTTTCTCTCTATTTTCCCCAAGGTATGTGAGTTGTTTATGGGTACCTTTCCACCAATAAAGTTCCGCATCGACTATTTTACCTTTTGTTTAAGTTAACATGCATGCTTATGATAATTTCTTGATACTTATGTTATTAAATGCTACTTATAAAGTTTAACAACTATTTTGCTAAGAATATATATGTATGTCTGACTAATGATAATGATTCCTGATGGGTTTTGATGTTGATAAATGTTGGATGTTTTTTATGGTCATCAGAAAGAGAAATTTTCTTATGACTTATGTGATTTATGATTGTGCCGTGATAAATGCCTAACCCACTTAGTTTTCAAGTAAAGTTTTATATGATTTAAGATTATGATTAGGACATTAAAGAAGATCTTTAAAAATAAGTTTATCAAAGATATAATTATGATGACAATTGCCTAAAGATGTTAAGAGGGGTCCCCAAGATGAAAGGACAATCTTTACTTGGTGGTTTCTAATTTTTGAGCTACTCTTTTTGATTGCTACTTATGATTATAATGATATATTTTACAGGTTCCATGGGGTGACTTAGCAACGAGAGGAATTGAAATTGGGACTCATTTTATTGGTTGAGGCATGAACTCTTAAACCTAAATCTCAATGTCCCTAACTATGTGTCGCTGTGGGAGCCCTTGTAGGCTAGGCTAATGGATCCACATAACCCAAATATTATGAAAGATGCAATTGCAGAATTACTAAGTTTTAGATATCTACATTGCCAAGTAGAATCCCCCTTTTTCACTGAAGTGCATTGGTTTTTCCCCAATAGATTCCCCAAAAGATCCACGTAACCCAAATGTTATGAAAGATGCAAGTGCAGAATTACTAAGTTTTAGATATCTATATTGCCAAGTAGATTCCCTTTTTTCCAGTGGAAGGAGTGCATTGTTTTTCCCCAATAGAAGGACTTCATTGGATTCCATTTCGTAGCTCACATGGTCTTATTGTCTGTTATGGTCTATTCCCACAAGTTTTATGATGTTATCTTATGTTTTTATTACATGTGCTTTCTTATACATTGACTCATATTCATCTTGAGCCATATTCCTTGTGCATGATTAAGCTTACTCTATATATCTTTCATCTTATGGATACTCATATGTTATATCAAGAATGATGGCATTACAATTTCATACATGCATTGCATTGCACATACTTAGTATATTTGAACATACTAACACATATTTTGCCAACGTGATTTAACCTTGTAGGGATAGGAACTCCTCTACCGGCTCGTGGCTAGTACTTAGCAATCAAGACTAGCTTTATTATTTGTGGTGAGCCCTTAGTTTGGGACTCTTATACTTTTTATTTCATCATGTATCTTAGTTCTATTTTGAGATGATGTATTTTTATCCCTTCTAAGATGTTTACTTTCTATGTTGCACTGTATTGTATTTCTTTTTATTTGATAGAGATCTACCATTACTGGTCCCATCTATTGATAATGTAGTTGGTATACATATGGACAAAATAATTACAGTTATTTCCACTACTTTTTAATGTTGTTTCATTTTTAAAGTGACCTTTGCCCCTCTCCCTTAATTTTCCCTAAATTGTTTTCATTAAGTACCTATGAATGCTTAAGATTGTTTGGGTTAAGTGCATTCGGATATCTCATCCATCGTGTGACGACTAGGCTCCTTGGTTGGGTCGTTACAAATATGGTATCAGAGCATGTGGTTTTGAAATTTTCCTCAGATGTCCATGTATATGCTGTAGCATAGATTCTTATTCAAAGTTGTGAAGTACGCCATTATCTTGAGTGAGAGGCTATGAGACGGTTTAGGAAAGTCTTCCCTTCTTTCTTATTCATGTCATGCCTAGGAGTTGAATAAGGTTTTCAACTAATTAACAAAAAATGTTTGCTTGTTTCTAGATCATGCCACCACAAAGAGCTCCCCATCAGCAAGGCACTTCAAAATAACAAGTCCTTCCACTCCAACAGGATGACAGAGTGTCTCATGTGGAGTTTAGAGCCACATTCACTCTATTGGCCCAAACCTTGGACAATCAAGCCAATAGAGAGATATTGATACCTCCTTAAGTGCCTATCTCAATTTTCAGAGTACGTGCCTTCATGCAGATGAACCCACTGAAATTTTATAGGTCAAGGATGAAAGAGGACCCTATCGAGTTCATTGAAGAGGCCTACCGGGTGATGGCAGCGATGGCTTTTTCATCTGAAGAGAAAATTGAGTTGGTGGCTTACCAACTTAAAGGAGTCACCAAGATTTGGTATGAGCAATAGCAAGATGAGTGAGGCTAAGGAGCAGGTCCTATCTATTAGGAGGAATTCAAATGTGCCTTTTGGATCGATTCTTCCCAATTAAGCCGAGGGAGGCAAAAGTCCACTAATTTATCAAGTTGAAGCAATGGACCATGAGTGTGAGGGAGTGCGCTCTCAAATTGATCAAATTATCAAAGTATGCTCCCAGTTCGTGGATCCGAGGGCTCGGATGAGCAAGTTTATTTTGGGTATCTCTGAGTTGGTCTCCAAGGGTTGCAAGATAGCCATGTTAGTCAATGAGACAGACATTTCCTGCTTGATAATGTACATAGAGTAAATTGAAGAGATAAGATTTGTGAAAGGGAAAGAGAGTCCAAGTTGGCTTGAGTTGAAGGTGGGAGTTACTCTCACCAAAAGGGAAGCGGTCACAAATTTTAAGATGGCTAAAAGCAAAGTGGGAAAGGATCCACCCACACTCCTCCTCTTCAGAAGGACAAAGGGTTCGATCCCAAGCCCCAAAGTCCAAATTTCTCCAAGTATAAGAGGCCTTACAAAGAAGAATGTCTAGCGAGGTCCAATGCCTTCTTCACTTATGAGAAGCCCAACCACCATGTTATTGATTGTAAGAGTGGAGACAAAAGGCCCCAAGGCCAAAGTTGTCAAGTCTAAGGCGCCCAAAGGACCAACTGGTTCTATGCTCTTTATTATCGCCAAGAGGTTGAATAAGCTCCAAATATGTTCACAAATATTTTAAGAGCTTTTGTTTTTTATACTTATGCACTTTTAAGTCCAGGAGTAGATTTGTCTTTTGTAACCTCGTTCCATGCTTATAAGTTTCATGCATGTCCCGAAGTCATCCATGAGCCCTATGAGGTGAGTAACCGTATAGGTGAATCTATCATAGCTCAAAGAGTCTATAGAAGTTATCCCATTTCCATCTTGCATGAAGTGATTCTATATGGCTTAATTCAGCTTTCTATTGCAGACTTCGATGTGATTCTTGGGATAGATTAGTTGCACGTTTCTTATGGTTCCATTGATTTTAGAGCCCATATGGTCAAATTCCAATTCTCTAATGAGCCAACTCTTGAATAGGAGGATAGCAATTCTTCATTTAGGGGTCAATTCATTACCTTTATAAAGGCCCACAAAATGATATCCAAGAGGTGCTTGTACCATTTAGTAGGAATCAAAGATCTCTTCCAAAGTTCCTTCTCTTGAGTTAATCCCTGTTGTAAATGAGTTCCCCGATGTCTTTTTGTATACATTACTAGGTGTTCCTCCCAAAAGGTATAGACTTTGGTATAGACCTCTACCTTATACTCAGCCTATCTCAATCCCTACTTATAGAATGGCTCCTGTCCAGTTGAAGGAGTTAAAGGAGCAACTGAAGGACTTGTTGGAGAAGGGTTTTATTAGACCTTGTAGGTTTCCATGGGGTGCCCGAATTTTATTTTTAAGGGAGAGGTCACTCCGCATGTGCATTGACTATCGATAACTCAATAAGGCCACTATTAAAAATAAGTATCCTCTTTCGAGGATAGATGATTTGTTTGATCAACCATAAGGGGATACTCATTTCTCCAAAATTGATTTGATATACGATTATTACCAATTGAGGGTAAGGGAAAGTGACATCCCTAAGATGACATTTGGACTTGTTATGGTCATTTTATGTTTGTGGTGATGTCATTTGGCCTCACTAATGCACTAACAATATTTATGGTGTTTATTGATGACATCCTTATCTACTCTCAGGTAAGAAAGAGCATATGGAACACTTGAGGGTAGTATTGCAAATCATGAGGGAATAGAAGCTCTATATAAAGTTTGATAGATGCGAGTGTTTACCAAATGAGGTTGTCATCCTTGGGCATGAGGTTTCTAAAGAGGTCATCAAAGTTGATGCTAAGAAGATGGAAGTAGTGAGAAGCTGGCCAAGTCTATTGACTCCTACCAACATAAAGAGTTTCTTGGGTCTAGCCGGGTCCTATAGAAAGTTTGTAAAGGACTTCTCCACTACTCCACTAACCAAGCTAAATCAAAAGAAGGCTAAATATGTGTGGACAGATGAATGTGAGAGGAGTTTCCAAACTTTGAAGGATCGATTGACTTCAGCCTTAATATTGACATTTCAAGAAGGTAATAATGGGTTCATCATGTATTATGATATATCAAAGATTGGATTGGGTTATGTGTTAATGCAAAATGGTAAAGTGATTGCTTATGCTTCAAGGTAATTAAATGTTCATGAGAAGAATTACCTAACTCATGACCTTGTGCTTGCGGTAGTGGTATTTGCCATGAAGATTTGAAGACACTACTTGTATGGAGTTCATGTTGATGTTTTCACCGACCACAAGAGTGTCCAGCACATGTTCACCCAAAGAATCTCAAATTGAAGCAACATTGGTGGTTAGAGCTACTCAAGGATTATATATGAGTGTGAAGTACCACCACGAAAAGGCTAATATGGTAGTTGGTGCCCTTAGTATAAATTCCATGGGTAGTGTGTCTCATATTGAAGATGATGGAAAAAGAGAGTTAGCCAAAGATGTTCATAGGTTGGCTATACTAGGAGTGAGATTGATTAGGTCTAAAAGTAGTGGTGCAATGGTTCTTCATGAGTCCGCATCTTCTTTTGTTAATGAGGTTAAGGCCAAGCATTACCTTGATACTGCCTTGGTTGAGTCGAAAACCTTAGTAAAAAATGGAAAAGTGGAAGTCTTCTCTTAAGGGGGAGATGGTGTACTATGATATCAAGGGAGGTTGTGTGTGCCCAATGATGGTGAGTTGAAGAAGTTGATCATGAAAGAAGTCCATAAATCTTCATATTCCATTTATCCTAGCACTACCAAGATGTATAGAGACATGAAAGTAATTAATTGGTGGAATGGAATGAAGAAAGACATTGCTCAATTTGTGTTGGAGTATGCAAATTGCCAAGAGGTTAAGGTTGAATACCAAAGGTTGGGTGGACTAGCACAATACATTGATTTCCTACTTGAAAGTGGGAAGAGATCAACATGGACTTTATAGTTGGGTTGCCAAATACCAAAAAGTATTTTGACTCCATATGGGTGATGGATGATCACATGACAAAGTCGACACAAATCTGATCGACTAAGATTACATACAGTTCCGAGGACTATGCCCATCTGTATATATGAGATTTGGTGAGGTTGCATGGGATTCCATTGTCCATTATATTGGATCATGGAGTTCAATTCACTTCTCACTCTTGGAAATCTTTTCAAAAAGGAATTGACACTAGGGTGAAATTGAGTATACGTTTTCATCTCCAAACTGACAGATAAGCTATTCAGACATTGGAAGATATGTTTAGAGCTTGTGTGTTGGAAATTAATATCGAGTTTGCCTACAAGAATAACTTTTACGTAAGTATTGGGATAGCACCTTTTAGGGTGTTGTATGGTAAACAATGTCAATTGCTCATTGGGTGGTTAGAAGAAAGTAAGGTGGCATTAATAGGACCAGACTTGGTGATTAATGCTATGGAGAAAATTAAAAGCATAAGATAGAAATTGCAAACAACCAAAAGTCGACAAAGGTCCTACTCCAATGTGAGGAGAAAGAAACGTGAGTTCCAAGTTGGTGATTGGGTTTACTTGAAGGTGTCACCAATGAAAGGTATGCTCCAGTTTAGTAAAAGTGGAAAATTGAGTCCTAGATATGTGGTACCCTATAAGGCGGTGAGAAGAGTGGGAAAAGTGACATATGAGTTGGATCTACCCAATGAGTTGTATTTGATCCATTTAGTCTTCTATGTGTCGATGTTGAGGAAATTCATAGGTGAAGTATGTTCTATAGTTCCTTTGCATGTGTGAACATTGAAGAGGATTTTTGCTATGAAGAGGTACTGGTTGAAATCCTAGACTAGTAAGTGAAAAAGCTAAGGAACAAGAAGTGACATCTGTCAAGGTTCTTTGGAGAAACTAATAAGTTAAGGGTGCTACATGGGATATGATAAAGCATTATCCACATCTCTTCCACTCTAATCAAGCCTAAGGTATTAAGAAATTATCCTTAAAATCTCAAATTCCATGCATATTAGTTTTTCATGATGTATGCATTTATTTTGATGTTTATGGACTATTCTGAACATGTTTGAAGTATGAAATCTGAAAAGTTTGAGAAATGATGTTTAAGTTGCATTTTTGCATGCATATTGAGTTGTTAACTGCTAGTTTACACTTTAGAGCCTACCTTTAAGTACATTTGGGGACAAATGTTTCCAAAGGACAGATATTGTAATGACCCCCAATTTAGGATGCCTGAGTGTAGAAAAGTTGGATTGAAAAAAATGACATGCAGTATGGTTTCATAAGGTAAGTTATGGTCCGTAAGTTTACTTATGAACCATAAGTGGACATATGGAGTGTAGGTTCCATTCTTAAATATAGAACTTTAGGAAAGGGAAAAGTTTTCACATGTGGGGTAACCCACAAACCATGTGACGACCCATAGGATGGACCAAGATCCCTAGATAAGTTATGAGTGAGAGTATCAGACGTGAAGGAAATTCAGAGTTTGCTAAAAGGTTGCCTATGTATTATCTAACAGCCTGTAACAAGTTATGACCCATAGGGTGCTTCGTGGAATAAGGCCAAGAAAAAGGTGAAAACTAGTTAAGTGTAGAAGGACTTTATGAGTCCAACCATGGCACATAAAAGTTTATATGACCTATTATAAGGCTTTGTAGCCTTGGTTCCAGCAAAGTTAGTTTTCAAGAACTTCAGATGTGTTACCATACGAGATAGACTAACGATCCGTGGATCACTTACGACTCATAGTCGGGGATTCGTAGGTTGAATCTAGTAATTTTAATGAGTGGTAGTTTTGTCATTTCCATCCCATCTATTCCTAACCAATGTCATTTTGGGGATGGGAAAGGGACCCTATAACAAAATTTAAGCCCTAATTTCCCTATTTACTTTTTTATTCTCCAGTCTCTAAATTCCTAAGGCAAGAAAAGGGTCTCAAGAACAAAACAAGGCAAAAACTTTGGTTTCCAAATTCTTCCCCAGAGGCTTCAAGTTCGTTTCTCTTTAGTTTCCTCAAGGAATGTGAATTGATTTATAGGTACCCTTCTACCCATAAAGTTCCCCATTGAGTATTTTACCTTTTCTTTTAAGTTTCTTAAGTTAACATGCATGCTTATGATGATTTTATGATACTTATTAAATGCTACTTATGAAGTTTAAAACTATTTTGCTAAATATATATATGCATGTTTGACTAATGATGATAATTCCATGATAGGTGTCAATGCTGATAAACGTTGGGCATTTTTTGATGTTCCTTAACAAGAGAAATTTTCTTATGGCTTATGTGATTTATGATTATTTCCTGATAAAAGCCTAATCCACCTAGTTTTCAAGTAAAGTCTTATATGATTTATAATTATGATTAGGGCACTAAGAAGATTTTTAAAAATTAAGTTTGTCAAAGATATAAGTATGATGATAATTGTCCTAAAGATGTTAAGATAGGTCCCCAAGATGAAGGGACAATCTCACTTGGAGGTTGCTAAGTTTTGAGCTACTCTTATTGATTGCTACTTATGATTCTAAAGATATGTTTTAAAGATTCCATAGGATGAATTAGTATCATGAGTACTTGAGATATGGACTCATTTCGTTAGTGAAGGCATGATCACTTAAGCTAAATCTCAATGTCCCTATCTATATGCCTGAAATGCCCCAAAAACTTGCTTCAGTGATGTCCATAATCGTAATTTCTATATATCTCAAAATTCGTGCATGATATCGAAAACTCGACTTCATATTCTCAATAAAGGGGCAAAATTGAGTGGGAAATGGGTATAACCCAGATTTTAGAGGACCCGTAGTGAAAAATAATTTTTTCTAATTTACAATTTCCAAAGAGTATCCATGCCCTGGCCACGACGCTCTAGGGGCATGGAGCAGTAAAAAAATGGCCTGCATGATAGGTCTGCATCACTCAAAAACGCGACCAAAGTAAGTTTTTTCTTGGTTTTTCTATTTCAGCCAAGGGCATTGGGATCATAGCCCCAGACTCACTTATGCCTGAAAACAACCATATTTCACCATTTTTCAACTCTATATCACTCAAAACCCTCATAAAAACCTTTCCGAGACTTAACCAAATTTCTTATTCAAATTTCAATGATTTAAAGCTTAACTTTGGAACTCAAGAATTCACTTCAATCTCTAAGTTTCCTTCAAGCTCATCTCAAGAAAACTCAAGTTTAAGGTATGTTGGTTTCATACATTGGGTCCTTTCACCCATGGAGTCCAATCTTCTATTTTATGAAAATTTGCATGATTTCTAGTTATTCTACTTATGGGCATCTATTATTCTGAAATATGAGCATGAATTATTTTGGGGTTTTATCAAATATTGTTGATTATGCATGAATATCTAATTTAAGCTTATACTATGAGATGATCTTTGTCTATTGAGATTATGCAAGATTTGAGTTATGAAAGCTATGAACTATGATGAACTTTTGAGACAGATTTCATGATACCCAAATTGCGATTTTGTTACTATGTTGGTGGGTTGATTTTAAATTTATTTAGTCATCTTGTTACACTCTTGAATTGCATGATTTTGGATAAGCATTATGTACATACCATGTGTTTGATAAAATGTCAAGTGAAGAATTCTGAAGTTATTGATGATCTATTTCATGATTTACTAGTCAAGTGACTATATTATTATTAAGGGCTTTCAAGTATGTATTGAATTCATAAAAAGTATCTATTATGTTGCAAGTATCAAGTTAAGCCCTACTTAAAAATTTTTACCTCTTGTGATCCATTCATGTTAAAGCAAGGGTTTATGTGTGATTACGATTTACTCTCATGATTCAAGTTAGGTTCACTATTAGAGGTCAAGAATATTTCTGAGCTTCTCAATTCATGTTCTTACAAGCTATTCATGTTATGATTAAAGTATGATTATTTCAAGCATTCTGTGGGATTAGACTTACCACCGATGGATTGGATATCGGTGTGGACTATCTTCAAGGGTCCATACTCCTTTCTCAAACTATGTGCCAAAATAGAACTATCCTTTACCCTTCTATACTATTGTATTCATTTGGTGCACTTTATCATGAAATCCACCCCGAAATGGGATAGGTTCCTATAAGGGGGTTACTTCTTCGAAATGGGACGGGCTCCTGTAAGGTGAAGTATGTTTACCTTGGCAAGTATACCACCTCTTTACCGATGAGGGGTAATCATCGAGATTTTAAGTTATAGCTCGCTTGGTCTTACTTTTGTCAGTTAGGGTCTCTTCCCACAGTTGTACTATGTTCTATGCAAGTTGAAATATTTACAAGTATGTTTTGCTTCAAGCATTGATCATGCATACCATATTGAGATTACACTTATCTATTTCTTATTATTATTCATTTTGACTACTTGATATTACTATGTAGGTACCAGAGCACCATTTGATCATCCTCCACTTTGCTAGTACGATCCCTTGAATCAAACTTTGGTGAGTCCTCAAGTCCGAGGACACTATCTTTATTACTTTTGTTATTTTGAGACTTCTTTATGTCAAACATTTTTTACTATGAGGGTGAGCCTGGAAAGTGTCTTGGTCCCCGCTCCATTCGATTTTAGAGGTATTGTTAGACATTATGATGTACTTATGCTTGAGTGGACTCTTTAATGCTTTAAGGATTATCAAAGACTTCTCTTAGCCCCGCTTTCCTTTTTATTATATCTCTTGTTGTTTACTTTGCTTCCATAACCAAGGATGTGTGATTGATATGCTAAGAGGCTTACTTAGGTCTATCGGGTTCCCATTCGCTATGTCACGTCTATGCCCTAATCTTGGATCGTAATAAACTTGGTATCAAAGCACTAGGTTGTTAATGGTCCTCGAAATCCAATACACCATGTCAATTAGAGTCTTATTCATGGTTGTGAAGCGCGCCACAAATATGAATGGGAGGCTATGAAGCATTTTAGGAAATGTTTCACTTCTTCATTGTCTATATCGTTCTTTAGATGTAAGTCTAAGGCTTTTTACCCTAATGAATGCTCTATGCTATTCTAGATCATGTCAATTCCAAAAGGGAGACTAAGGAGAGCCCATATACCCGAGGAGCTACCGGCCCCTCCCGCTCCTCAAGCTCTTCAAGGAGGATGGCTAGCTCAAGATGAGTTTTGAGATGCTGTTACAATATTTTCTCATGCTATGACCAACCAAATCAACCAAGGGGCCAAAGTCCCTCATGTTCGCACTCCAATTTCTAGGGTGAGAGATTTTACTAGAATGAAACCACTGGAGTTCCATAGGTCCATGAAGGATGAGGATCCCCAAGAGTTCATAGATGAGGTAAACAAGGTGCTATCCATCATAGGGGTTAATTCAGAGGACAAGGTGGAGTTGGCTACCTACCAACTGAAAGGGGAGGTTCAAATTTGGTTTACACAATAGTAGTTAGAGAAGGGGAATGATGATGCTATCCCTTGGGAAGAGTTCAAAACCACATTCCTCAACTGGTTCTTTCTTATCAAGCTAAGGGAGGCTAAGATGATAGAGTTTATGGACCTTAAGCAAGGTTCCATGAGTGTGAGGGAGTATGCCGTCAAGTTCAACCAACTCTCCAAGTATGCTACACAATTGGTTGCCGAGCCTTGATCAAGGATGAGCATATTTATGTTAAGAGTGTCCGACTTGGTAAATGAGGATACTGCCATGCTAGTAGGTGATATGGATTAGTCCGGCCTCATGACATACACTGAGCAAATAGAGGGGGGAAAGCTTAGAAAAAAAAAGAAGTGGTAAGTCTAAGAAGGCTCTTTTTGCAGGTGGTTTCCAAGGATCTAAGGTTGGTCAATTTCCACAAGGACACATGTTCCAAGGCCAAGGGTTATCCAATGCTCCTAACAAGTAGTTTGCCAATAATATAGTGACCAACCCAAGGTTCCAAGGTGGTAGTGGGGGGATGACACAACCTAGATGCCCAAGGTGTGAAAAGAATTATAGTGGTCCATGTTGAGGAATTCTAATGTTTTCTTTGGTTGGGGTGAGATGGGTCACAGGGTTATTGATTGTCCTCATTCTCAAAACAAAGGTAAAGATGGCCGTCCATAAGGTCAAGGTGCAAACGCGGGTCAAAAGGAAAGAGGAGGCCAACAAGGGGGTGCTCCAAGGCAAAATAGATTCAATGCTCTTCAAGGGAGACAAAGGGTGGATGAGATACCCAATGTTGTCACTAGTATGTTAAAGGTTTTTGATTTTGATGTGTATGCATTGATAGACCCGGGTACTGCTCTTTTTATTATTGCTCCTTTTGTTGCTTAAAAGCTTTATGTTAGTTTCAAATTATTTTGTGAACCTTATGAAGTGTCTATCCCTATTGGTGAGTCCATTATTGCTAAAAGACTCTATAGAAATTGTCCCGTGTTTATATTAAATAAAGTCTTGCCTTGTGATTTTGTTGAATTAGATATGGTGGATTTTAATGTCATTCTAGGGAGAGGACTATCCAAACTCTTGAGAATATGCTTAGGGCTTGTTTTTTAGAGTTTAAGGGTAGTTGGGATGAACATCTTCCACTCATTGAGTTTTCTTACAACAATAGCTACCACTCAAGCATTGGTATGGCTCTCTTTGAGGCCTCGTATGGTAGACGTTGTAGATCCCTGGTTAGGTGGTTTGAAATTGGGGAGATGGCTTTTCTAGGTTTGGATTTTGTGATGGAGGCCATGGAGAAGGTGAGGTTGATAAGGGAGAGATTGAAAATAGTCCACAGTAGACAAAAGTCCTATTCTGATGTGAGGAGAAGAGATCTTGGGTTTAAGGTTGGTGATTGGGTTTACTTGAAAATCTCACCCATAAAGGGTGTGGTCCGATTTGGCAAGAAGGGAAAATTGAGCCCAAGGTTTTTAGGTCATTACAAAGTTTTGTAGAGAGTGGGTAAGGTTGCATATGAGTTGGAACTGCCTGTGGATATGTATATGGTTCATCTGGTCTTCCATATGTCCATGTTGAGAAAGTGTGTGGGTGATCCAAGTGTTATAGTTCCCTTGGATGTTATAGGTGTTGTAGAAGATAATTTAACCTATGAGGAGGTCCCAGTGAAAATTTTGGATAGAAAAGTAAAGAGGCTGAGAAACAAAAATGTAGCTTCTGTCAAGGTCCTTTGGATGAATCAACAAGTTGAAAGTGCCACATGGGAAGCCGAGGTGGACATGAGAAAATGATATCCATATCTCTTCCACTCTACTCAAGCCGAAGGTACTAGTTTAAGTCCCCTATATGAATTCAAGTCTTAAGTTTCACCCCTTATGTCATTTTGCATGCATTTATGTTCATGGTAACAAGTTTATAGTGATTTTTGACATTCATATTGAGATTTTCGAAAATGATGATTAAATGCATTTGTTGCATTCATGTTGGGCTTAAATCTTCATGATTACTTCTCTCATGCTTGTTTCTTTGACATTGGGGGACGAATGTCCCTAGGGAGAGTTACTAAAACTCCCCAAAAATGTGTTTCGAAAATGTTCATAATCATAACTTTCGTATATCTCAGAATCATGCATGATATCTAAAATCCAACATCATATTCTCGATCATGGGGAAAAACTAAGCAGGAAATGGATGTAACTCAAATTTTAGAGGCCCTATAGCAAATAATAATTTTTGCTAATTTACGATTTTCAGAGAGCATCCACGGCCTCGCAGCGACTCACCAGGGGTGCGGAGTAGTACAAAAGTGGCCTGCGCTTTGGGTCCACGTTGCGCCAAGGACGCTGAACTTTGTAAGTTTTTTCTTGATTTTTCTATTTTGGCCAAAGGCATTGGGGTCATAGCCTCATGACCACTTATGCCTGAAAACAAACATACTTAGCCATTTTTCAACTCTATATAACTTAAAACCCTCACAAAAACCTCTCCAAGACTTGACCAAATATCTCATTCAAATTTCAAAGATTAAAGCTTAACTTTGGAACTCAAGGATTCACTTCAAGCTCTAAGTTTCCTTCAATCTTATCTCAAGAAAACCAAAGTTTACGGTATGTAAGTTTCATCCATTGGGTCCTTTCACCCATGGAGTCCAATCTTAAATTTTACTAAAATTTTGCATGATTTCAAGTTGTTCTACTTATGGGTATCTATTATTATGAAATATGAGCATGCATTATGTTGGGATTTTATCAAATATTGTTTATTATGCATGAATATCTAATTTAAGATTATACTTTGACATGATCTCTGTCTATTGAGACTACGTAAGATTTGATTTATGAAAGCTATGAACTATGATGAACTTTTGAAATGGATTTCACAATACCCAAATTGGGGTTTTTTTACTATGTTGATGGGTTGATTTTGAAATTGATTTACTCATCTTGTTACACTTTTGAATTGCATGATTTTGAATAAGCATTATGTGCCAACCATGTGTTTGATAATATGTAAAGTCAAGAATTCTCAAGTTATTGATGATCTATTTCATGATTTACAAGTCAAGTGACTATATGATGATTAAGGGCAATCAAGTATGAATTGAATTCATGAAAAGTATCGATGATGTTGCAAATATCAAGTTAACCCCTACTTCAAGATTTTTACCTCTTGTGAGTCATTCATGTTAAAGCAAGGGTTCATATATGATTATGATCTATTTTCATGTTTCAAGTTAGGCTTACTATTAGAGGTCAAGCATGTTTATGAGCTACTCAAGTCATGTCCTTAGAAGCTATTCATGTTATGATTAAAGTATGATTATTTCAAGTATTCCGTGGGATTAGACTTAGCACTGATGGATTAGATGTCAGTGTGGACTATCTTCAAGGGTCAATACTCCTTTCTCAAAATATGTGCCAACATAGGATTACACTTTACCCTTGCTATACTTATCGATCCATTTAGTGCACTTTATCATGAAATTTCTTAATGGGACAGGTTCTCGTAAGGGGGGTTACTTCTCTGAAATGGGATAGCGTTCCATAAGGTGAAGTATGGTTTACCTTGGTAAGTAGAGAACCTCTTTATCGATGAGGGGCAATCGTAGGGATTCCAAGTTGTAGCTCGCTTGGTCTTACTTTTGTCGGTTAGGATTTCTTCCTACACATATATTATGTTCTATGCAAGTTGAATGATTTACAAGCTTGTTTTACTTCAAGCATTGATCATGCATGCCATATTGAGATTACACTTATCTATTTCTTATTATTATGCATTATGACTGTATTAGCTTATGTATTGTTGCATTGCATCCTACATACTTAGTACATTCAAACGTACTAACGCATACACTATGCCTATATGAAATTACCATGTAGGGATTGGAGCACCATTTGATCATTCTCCACGTGGCTAGTACGATCCTTTGAAGCAATCTTTGGTGAGTCCTCAAGTCCAATGATACTATCTTTATTACTCTTGTTATTTTAAGACTTCTTTATGTCGACCATTTATTACTATAGGGGTGAGCCCGGAAAGTGTCATTGTCCCCGCTCCATTCCATTTCAGAGATGTTATTGGATACTATGATGTACTTTTACTTGAGTGGACTCTTTAATGGTCTAAGGATTATCAAAGACTATCCTAAGTCCTACTTCCCTTTTTATTATATCTCCTTTTGTTGTTTACTTTGCTTCCGCAACCAAGGATGTGTGATTGATATGCTAAGAGGCTTGCTTAGATCCCTTTGGGTTCCCATTTTCTATGTCATGTCTAGGCCCTAGGCTTGGGTTGTGATAGTGGCACAATAGGAGCCCTTGTAGGCTAGGCTAGTGGATCCACGTAGGCCTCAATGTTGTGAAAGATGAAATTGCAAAGTAACTAAGTTTTAGATACCTACCTTGGCAAGAAGATTCTCCTTTTCCCAATAGAAGGAGTTCATTGGCCTTTTCCATTCCATTGGATTCCATGTAGTAGCTTACATGGAATTTGTCAGTTATGGTCTATTTCCACAAGCTTTATGATTTTTTTTATGTTTTCATTACATGTGCTTTCTTATACACTGACTCATATTCATCTTGAGCCATATTTCTTGTGCATGCTTAAGCTTACTCTATGTATCTTTTATCTTATGCATACTCACATGTTATATTAAGAATGATGGCATTAACATTTCATACATGCATTGTACCTTATATACTTAGTACTTTAAAGCATACTAACATATATTTTGCCTGCATGATTTAACCATGAAGGGATAGACCCTCCTCCACTAGCTCATGGCTACTACTCAGCATTCAAGACTAGCTTTATTATTTGTGGTTAGAGCACCCTTCCACTTTTAGTTCTATCATGTATCTTAGTTCTATTTTGAGACAATGTATTTGTAGACCTTCTAAGGTATTTACTTTCTATGTTGCACTGCTTTGGAATTCTTTTTATTTGATGGAGATCGACTGTTATCGATCTCCTCTGTCAATAATGTAGTTGGTACGCTTATGGACAAAATGATTATAGTTATTTCCACTGCTTTTTAATATTTCTTCGTTGTTAAAGTGGCCCTTAGCCTGTTCCCCTTAGTTTTTCACATATTGTTATCATTAAATACCTGGGAATGCCTATGATTCTTAAGATGACTTGGGTGAGGTGCCTTCAGGTATCTCATTCGCCATGTGAGGAGTAGGCCCCTTGGTGTAGTCATTACAATAACCTTAATGTTTTTTTATTGATCATGCTTATCCCCTCTCAACGTTGTAGTTAGGCTGTCAATGAGAATAGGCTCGTAAATGTTGGAGACTATGTTTGGTAAATTAAGCATTCTAAATTAGTAATTAGAAAACCGAGGAATAATAATAAGAATTGAGGCTAGAGCATATATCGAAATGGTTACAGTCCCAAAATATCGCTTAATTTGATAGCTTCTCAGCAAAATATTTCATCATAGAAGTAGTTTAATTTTAATATTTTAGTAAAAATAATTTTAACCATCTTTTCTTGATAACACCCATCTCGTAGTCTTCTTTTGATAATAATTGAGAGCTGCTTAAAGTCCTTTGGGTTCAATATACCGACTCTTTTAGAGTCACTATATTACTTGGTTTGACCATGTACAATTGCGTGTGCTAGGAAAGCAATAGTATACATCACGAAGTGTCAGATGTTGATAAAAGATTTATTGGATGTCCTGAAGGCAAGTATGTTATGATAAATTATGGGAACCTAAGTATGTATTGAACTCATTAAAAGTTCCTATGATTGATAAAAAACATTTTCAACCTTTATGCTATGTTTCCATCTGTCACGCCCCAAAGTCTGGTTAGGGCGGACTGGCACCCATTGCCGATAAGGCTAGGGAGAACCAATCTATATCTATATGCTTTGCATACATATTATAAGTAATATCTATGTTTGGCATTCTCCTAAGGAGATAAATACTATTAACAAGCTAAAAAGAGATGCGTATAGTTAGGCCGTTGGAGCCATGGTGTCTAAAGTATGAGACATGACCACACATTAGTTTACACAGCCTACAGAGCCTCTAACAAGAGAAAGTATCTACATATGTTCGGGACAGACCCCGTCTAAATTAACTGTATAATACAAACACATAAACTCTAAACATACTCAAAACTCTGGAACAACCTGGAGTTGCGAAATAACAGTTGAATATCCTTTATTCCTACTGGAGAGATCTTGCAGCACATATACCTGCAGCATGAAATGCAGGTCCTCGGAAGGGACTCAATATGAGATAATGTACTGAATATGTAAGGCAGCAAATATTGTTTATGAAATAACAACTCAAATGAAACCATGCACTAGTGTAGAATAAGAGAC
>JAOTQR010098601.1:0-29704 GCA_025774065.1 Solanum ossicruentum | reverse complement strand
CCTTAGAATCATTGAAAACATATATGTCACTTATAATAGGTATGCAAAACGCTTAGATATAAGTTGGTTCTCCCGAGACTTATCGGCAACGGGTGCCAGTCCGCCCTAACCAGACTTTGGGGCGTGACAATTCTTCTAGTAATTCATTGGATCTCTAGATCAAGTGAAGTTAAGAGATTGCCTTGACTCCGAGTGTTGGGCATACACTACTAGTATACCCTGCAAAAAACAAAAACAAAAGTAAAATAAAGGGAATTAAGGACTAACAATCAGGTAACTTAATGAATCAACTTAAGCCTAGCTGTATTCCTCGGCAACGACACCAAATCTTTGATATCACACAAATCACACTTCCTTTTAGAGGTTTGTCAAGATATAAAACCTGACCAAGGTTAGGGTCGAACCCAAAGGAATATTTAGACTCACAGAAAATTCATCAATAAGCAATTCAAGCAAAATCAACTCAATTCCCCGTATGGGGGGAGGGGGTTGCAATATTCAATAAGAAAATAAACTAAACTAACTATTACAACAGATAATCAATATTGGACAGCAACTAGTGTATTGTGTTCATCATGATCCCCCAACTTAATATCCCTAGATGAACCAATTCATATCAAGTGTATAACATGCAGGACGATATTTTAAGTTCACCAAACCCTTTGGTCCAGTTGAGAGGTGAATTCACTATGTGACTTGGCCCATATCCATAGTATGAAATACTAACCATTACCTATAAGTCCCACTCAACCTCCCCTTGGCCTAGTTCGATTGATTAGATGATAGCATATCATCGAATTCTATTAATCAATCTCTTTCTCTAGTCATTACTATTTGGATTGGGAAAGTAACACTAGGTGGGTTCTAATATTGGCCACCATTAGAAAACACACGAAACAAAGAGAATTGATTAATGCATGCATATACCCAATCAAATAATTACAAAATATCTGGGTCTACTTTGTTAGATATTTAACCCATAAACCTAGCTGTGGATTTAGCTACTCATGCTATGAGTAGATGACGAAATTATGAATTGAGAAAACATAATTAAAAACTTACCCAATTGAAGCGAGAATCAAGGAAATCCAATACTGATTGAGAATCACAAGATTTAAGATCAAATTAATTCACAAGTGTATTCTCCTCCAAGTATTGAGGTCTCCAAGTACAAAACCCTAAAAGTACCCTCTAATCATGTTCTCTACTGTACTGTACTGAAAAATAACCTAAAAAGTACTATTTATTATAATTACAATTAAGTCCTAAAAAATTAAAAAACTAATCGATAGACTCTGCGAAAGGTATTTATGAATCGTAGTGTCTTCTATAAGTTGTATTTTGGGTCTTGTATTCAGCTCTTGAGATCTTAGACTTTTTTTTATGAACCATCTTCATGAGTCGTAAATTGATTTTTGACTCATACTTCAGACTAGTAGGCTTCAACTGCTTTAACTCATCCCTCCTGAAAATCTTCACAAAACCTATTTATACGAGTTGTAGAATGCTCTGCGACTCATATAGAGGTCTCATAGACTTGAACTGCAGATATCAACCTTCACTAGAGTTCATCATGAAACTACCTTGGCGACTCGTAGAGGGTCTCGTAAATAACTAAAACCCAAAAAACTCTGCAATTTTTCTCCAAATCATGCCAACCCTCTTTCATGCAACATTAAACATAAAAATCATAAATATCACATTGAGAACACACAAAATCCTAAGTTTTAGGCATCAAAAGTGCTGCATTTTGACAGCACATCACCATCCAAGCCTCATGTTTATATCATAGGCATTCATAAGGTAAAATAAGCATACAAGAAAATAAGCAAGCGGAAGTACATAAAATAAAAAAATGTTCTAGTTCCCATATAAGGGAATATACATCAAGCCATTAAGGTCCAAATCATGTCTCTACATTATAAATCCTGGTGGATACTTGCTCACTAGCTCACCCTCAAGACATACATCAAAGAAATAAAATGATAAAGTCTCAAAATAAAAAAATATCAGAGGACTTGTTCCCGAAGCATGGGAACTCACCAATAAGTCTTCAATCTCAAGATTAGAATCTAGCAACAAAATGGAACAATCTCCTCATCGTCTGTTCTTACATGGTTAGGTCATGTGGGCAAAGAAGTATGTGTTAGTACATGGAATGCGCTAGGTATATAGGTATGTCATAAATCAAAGGACATCACAATAGTATCAATATGCATAATCATAATCAATAGTGTAAGGACACAATATGTATGAGCATTCGATTTGAAAATCATGAGAAGAAGCATCGTAAATTCATTCTTAACCTTACCATACACATGTAGGAATAAGAACATAACTGATATTTATAAGACCATGCAGACTATTATATGAAATTTCGATGTTCACAATACATCGAGCTAAGAGGAGGCTACTTTACCAAGGTGAACTTGATCCTTACCCTATAGGCTCTATCCTATCATAGTGAGAACCATCATATGACCCCATCCTTTAGGATCTACACTAGAATGGCGAGTTTCCATAATTAAGCTAATTGAATCCAATAGCAAACCTTTATGTCATAAAACATAAACATCATTCCTTTGGTGGCACATAGTTATGGGACCATGAAATCTACCAACCTCTTGGTGCTAAGTCATATCCCACAAAATACATAAATCATGCATATACATAGATTTCAACATAGTTCATACTTCATTAAAATCATACTTTCATAATTAATAAACAGTTATCATAGCTTTCATAAAAATATCATGTCATAGGAATATTAGATCTACTTTACTTTCATCATAATGTGGGTAGCTACTCCCACCTTAACATCATTATAAACTTTTGGGTTTTCATCACCCTCTTTATTATAATATCATCATAGCTTTCATATGATCATCATTGTCATAATATCATCATCATAATCATTTAAAACACATTTTTCATAATTGAGATCATAAGCATAGAAGTATATAACTTTTGAAACACCCCAAAAAGTACCCAAAAATGTGCCTTGGAAATGCCCATAATCGTAATTTTCATATATCTCAAAATTCATACGTGATATCAAAAATCCAACTTCATATTCTTGATTAGAGGGGAAAAATTGAGTGGGAAATGGGTATAACGTTGATTTTGGAGCAACTGTAGCAAAATTTGATTTTTCCAAGTTTGCGCAAAACAATAAGGGTGCGCGATGGTTTCGTGATGCAGACTTATCACGAACCAGTGTATTTTGGCTGCCAATTTTTCCAAATTCAGTATAAGGCCTTGGGGTCTTGGTCCTAAGCCTTTATATACATAAAAATACCTATACTTAGTCATTTTCCAATCCCATATCATTCAAGACATTCCCCAAAACCCTCTCTAACACTTAGCCAAATATTTTATCCGAATTCAAGTATCCCAAACTCCTTCTGGATATCACAAAATTCATTAAAGCTTCAAGCTCTCATTCAAATCTAAGTCAATATTTTTCTATCATTTAAGGCCATCATGAGTCCTCTACATCAAGCCAATTTCAAAGGAATTTCCGTTGGCTAAGTTTACACAAGTACTGGTAGGAGGGTCAACTTTAAAGGGGCATATCTCTTAGCACACAAAGAACTAGGTGGCCCACGACTAACCAAATTAAAGATATTTAATTAGATTTGTTACATACTTGGTTTCACCTTATTTATAGTTTAGATGAAGAAGTTATGCCCATTTTCGTAGGACTCGTCTGTGTAGGGGTATATACGAGTTTTTGCCAAATTTTGTTTCATTAATGGAATTCTGTAAATTTAGTATTTCATTGATCTTTTGGGGATTCCTATGCTATCTTAATACTTCTTAAAGACCCAAATTCTATTCCTAAATATCAAATTCACTTATCCCAATTGGAATATACTCTCAAATTCTCCCAAGAGCCTCTACCAAACCACAATAAGAATTCAAGGAAACTCACGAATGAGTTATGGATTTTAAGACCCCATTCCAAGCTTCAAGTATTTCTCAAATCAATTTAAAAAAATTTAAGATCTAAGGTATGTGGGTTTCAACTATTGAGTCCTTTCACCTATGGTGTCCAATCTTCTTACCTTATGAAATTGCATGTTTTCAAGCTATATTATCTATGGGTATTACTTATTATGAATTATGATTACAACTTATGTTGGGATTTTATGAAATGTTGATTTATTATACACGACCATCGATTTAAAGCTTGTACTATGAATGGGCTTTGTCTATTGAGTCTATGCATGACTCAAGCTATGAAATCTATGAACTATTGTGAAGTTTTGATATGATTTACAGGTTGCCTATGATGGGGTTTTACCATGATATTGGTGGGCTAATTTACATGATTTTAAGATGTATTGATTTCACTATTTCATAATCTATACTCTTGCATTTTGCATGATTTGAACATGTCTTCACATGTGCCCACCAAGTGTTTGATGAAATGCCAAGTTAAGAATTCCCAAGATATGTGCATGTTTTACAAGTCAAGTGACTTCATGATGAATATGAGCCATCAAGTATGTTATGAATTCATGCAATTATCTATGATTATACAAGTATGAAATTCAGCCCTTTTTAAAAAATTATACCTCTTGTTAGCCTTTTGATGTTAATGCAAGGGTAATGTTTGATGATAATCTATTCTTATGTTTTGAAGTTGGGCTCACCATTAGAGGTCAAGGATGTTTAGGAGCTACTTGTGTCATGATTCTATGTTTCTCATAAGTTATTAGAGTTATGATTATTCCAATTATTCTGTGAGATTAGGCTTAGCATCTATGGATGGAGGATTTGCTCTCTTTCCTTGAACTATGTGCCACAATAGTACTATGTTATGCCCTTGCAATACTAGTGGATCCATTAAGTTCACTTTCTCTTGAAGTTCTTCCCTAAATAGGATGGACTCCCGTAAGGTGAAGTTACTCATAAAATCCTTTTTGAAATGGGACGGGCTCCTGTAAGGAAGGTTACTTCTCTGAAATGGGATGGGCTCCCATAAGGAGAAGTATGATTTACCTTGACAAGTAGACCACCTCTTTACCAATGAGGGGTAATCATCAGGATTCCAAGTTGTAGCTCGCTTGGTGTTATTTTACATGGGTTGATGTCTCTTCCCATACTTATGTATTATGATCTATACAAGTTGAATGATTTATCAACATTTTTTACTTCAAGCATTAATAATACATGCCATATTGAGATCTTGCCTATCTATTGCCTATTACTATATATTTTGACTATGCTTCCTATCTCTTATTGTATTACACCCTGCATACTTAGTACATTGAAACATACTAACATATATTCTATGCCTACATGATGTTACCATGTAGGAATCGGAGCTCCTTACGATCATCCTCCGTATGGCTAGATTTGACTTCTTGAAGATAGCCTTTGGTGAGTCTTCAAGTTCAGGGACACTATCTATGCTACTCTTTTCATTGCTATTTCTTTATGTTGAACTCCTGATACTATGAGGGTGAGCCTGGAAAGTGTCATGGGCCCCACTCCAATCTATGTTTGTTGAAACAATTGATGTAGTTATGCTATGATCTTGACTCTTGAGTATTCTATGTTTTATGCTATTAAAGACTTCCGTTAGTCCATTTATTCTTCTTTTTTATTAACTTTTGATATTGTTTACTTTGCTTCTGTGACCAAAGATGTATGATTGATATGCTAAGAGACTTGTTTGGATTCCTTCGAGCTCCCATTCACCGTATCACATCTAGGCCCTAGGTTTGAATCATGAAAGCTTTATCACAGAAGACTAGGGCTAAGTGTTGGCTGATCAACATTTGAGTCAAAATCATACAATTGAGTAGGATTTATAGAGAAAACATATAATTGAAATCAAATTGGATCATTGATAAAGGAACCCACATCAAGTAATTAAGCCCTAATCATGTATACTTTGAAAACACATACTTTTGATTGAAAAATATATATATGATAAAATTCATCATAACTCATGCATGATTAGTCATATTTATCATATAGGAATCATGATCCATGCATTAGGAATCATAACTTTAACACCCATCAAAGATCGACATGAATTTTGATAAAAAGGAAGATTTTGAATTGGGCTTCATGGATGCAACTAATCCATGAATGAATCCCTACATGCCTTAAGTAGAATTCTTAGAATTGAAGAAGAAAATCTGGAAATCTTTAGTCAAACCTTCAAGTTTTAACTTCAATGGAACCCTTGACTTAGAGAGAGAAATATTGTGAACCTTTAAGAGAAATTTACGAATTGAAAGATTTGAATGAATTATGAATAAGAATTTATAAAGGTTAAGTTGGTTAGGATAGTTAGAGTAGCTAAAATGACATAGCTTAGAACTTAGATGGATTGATAAAGTCAAAAACACTCTTCATTAAAAACTATCGGAGTCATCCATGAAACCACTTCTACGGACTGTGGATCAACTTATTGTTTGTATCATGCATCATGGATCAGGATGTCACAAAAGTTGAGCTACTAGAATTGTAGCTTCTTACCTAGGAACACTCAACACAACTCATTGATAAACATATGGGCCATAGAACCCTTTGTAGTAAGACTCCAAACATAGACAAATTTTTGGTTCCTCAAGGTCTCCACGTATGAGACCTATTGATGGGTCCTGCCTCTTTAATACATAGGTCAACTTTTAGAATTTTTTCAATTTTCTAATTTCACTGGATACTTTCCACAAGAGCGCCTATGACTCATGAATGCATCTATGGGTCGTAGAATAGCTCATAAATTGACCTATTGGCAAAACTCTCAACTCCCAATTTACCAAGCCTATAAACATGAGGGGTGTTACACTAAGATAAAGGGACATACCTAAACATATATGCATATTTTTGTATGTGCAAAGTGTTGATTTGGTTACTATACTTTATGATTGATTTACATTTCAAGGAGAAACACATATATTTATGATCTTGATTGATCTTGATTTCAAGATATATGAGTCTATTGTTTGACTATGTGGAATGATCATGTGTGCTTATTCTATACTTGTAAATAATTAGATGATACCATTATTTGTCGACTTATGATGCATACCAATAAATATGACACTCTTGCACTTTCTTTTTTGTGTAGATTGTGATCCATGGCGTCAATGTGACCTCACATTTAACACTGCTACTAAAATTTGAGGGTGGGCTACTATTGTCTAGGTTGTCACAAATCATCTCATTATTATTAGTCTTTCTTTCAAATATTGATGCATTTATTATTTATGGTTGCTTCTCTTAAGTAATCATTAGTTAGAGTGCTAGTATAATTACTTTAAAATTCTAGGGATGTAATACTTAGACTTCCATTTATTTATTTTTGTTTTATTTTGAGACTATTTTTTTTGTTTTACTATGCTTATATATTTCTATCTACATATTCAGATATTACATGTCTTAGTACTTAAATTGCGATTCTCCCACAAATGGTTGACATAGATGTCAATCATGATAGTTTTGATCATGATAAGCTTGGTGATGTGTTGTCAAAATACAACACATTTGATCTCTAAAACAAGGAATTTTGTGAGTTCTTAATGTGACTTTTTATGGTTTTTATGTGTTTTTGTGTTGTTATTGCAGAAAAGGTTGGTTGGCATGATTTTGGGAGAAAATAACAGATTTTGCTGAAGTGCAGGACATACTGGCTCACCTACGAATAATAGCCCAAGTTACGAGTCATAGGGTGATCTCGTAACCAGAAATAGAGAGTAAAAATTAGAAATCTGCTAAGTGGAGGTCAGCCTTACGAGGTCACCCTATGAGTCGTAGGTCTCACTACGACCTCTATAGGTGGACTCGTAGCAAGAAATAGAGAGCCAAAAGTTTGGACCAAAATCTAATGGCCTAGACTACAAGAAGAACATATGAGTCGTAGCTCAAGTAACGACTTGTACCAGTGGGTCATAACAGTCAAGTCCAAAATGCCAAGTGCCTGATACGAGACCCCGATTACGACTCGTAGGTCACCCTATGAGTCGTACCTATTGCCAAATATTTTTTCTGTGTAATTTTTATGGTTAAGTTTGTAAATACTATATATGCTTTATGTTAGAGTTTATTTTAAGGAGAGATTCCAGACTTGAGACTGGAATATTCTCTCTAGTAAATATTAGGGTTGTAGTGTAGATTCTTATTTTTTGATTGGAAAACCCACTTTTGAGGATTGCAAATCTTACATAGTATTCATTATCCATCTATCAAGCTTGTGGTTTGCAACTTGTGGTGTTATCTATCTTTATTGCTTTTGGTAAAATTCTCATCTATGTTTTGTATTTGCATTCTTGTTGGTTTTTCCTTAGCCAAAAGTAGCTAAGCACCCACAACTTGGGGTTGTGGGAACCATGGATAGTTGACTTTTGATAACCTAGATTAACTGCATTTCTATGAGTGGGGTTTTACATGTATTGTTTATTTTCCCTCATTTTGATTATTGTTTAGTGGTGTCCAACACTAAACCCCGCCTAATATCATGATCCTGACTAAGGTAGTGATGAATAGGAAAAGGGAAGTAAATGACAGGATTTGATTGATGTGTTCTTATCTAATCAACCAAACCTGACCAAGGGGAGGATGACTGGGACAATGTGTAACAATTAGTTGGCACACTATGGTTGTTGACTATGCGCCATGGTGAAATTCAACCTTTATCTTCACAAGAGGGATGGAAGAACCTAAATTACTGTCTTGCATGCAAATTCCTAATTATAGTTATGTTGTGTAAGGTAACCGAGTCAATGAACCATGGGGAACATAATTCTCAAGTTGTCCATAAATTGAGTGTTTCTTCGCATAATAGCATAGTGTTTATCTTATTTCAGTCTTGAAATCACAAAACCCCCCATTTAGAGATTTTAGTAATAAATACTCAAAATGATTGATAGTGAATTTTTGTAGTCAAGCCTTGTATTCCCTGTGGATTCGATCCTAACCTACGGTTAGGTTATTTACTGATAGCGATCGCCTTTTTATTTGAGTGTGAACATCATCCTTTGGTCTAGAGATTTAGGTTGTTCGATCTCATTATACTCAGACATTATAATAAAGTCTTATGTAACAATAAGGAGATGTTTGTATTGATCTTCAATAGGTTGCAAGACCGTAGGAAAAAATCATTTGTTTTGTTCTGTCCTACTATTACGTGATTCTAGTTGGTATTTGGTGATTCAAATTGGTATCTAACTTTTCACTCTTTTCTCTTGCAAGTAATGAGATCACATTCAAGTGAAGCTAGAGCTAAAGTACTTGAGCTAATCATTGCTTGCATAACTCATGGTAGAGGATAGGCTATAGAAGATGTTAGAGGTAGAAGGGGAGCATTAGCCCTTGCTATGCTAGAGCTTCGGTTGTTGATTAGGTGTAATGTGAGCTTGGGTTCCTTGTACCCGAAGAGCCTCTTTAGATAGTGAAAAAAGGAAGTGACACTATCACAATCCAAGCTAGGCCCTAGATGTGACAAGGCGATTAGAATTTTAAGGTATTCCAATCAAGCCTTATAGAATATATCACATATATAAGGTAAAAAATAATATGAAAGACATATAAGAATGCATAGTAAAAGTCTCCAACATATAAGTCTCAATAGAAAGAGAATCAACATAGGCTTTGAATAAATAAGAGCTATAATTTTCATCGTCTGAGATGCCTCTACTAGTCTTGCCTTAGGAGAATATTCTAGAGATAAAATTTTTGAAGTGATTGAATTATAAGAGAATAGAGGAAATTTGGAGGATTTGGGTAGTTATAGGCCTTATAAATAGTCCTAAAATTTCATAGCTTTAATAATAGAAGCATATAAAATGTCTAATATAATCCTAAGAAAAATTATTGTTAGTGACCATGAGACTGTTCTATGGTCCATGGTCTTCTTTATGATCTGTGAAAGTCCCCTCATGGAAATCAAGAAAATCTCCTGAAGTCTTAGAAGTTTTTAAATGATCATGGTCTATAGGCCATGGAAACTTCTACGGTCTATAGACCTTTTGCATCCTATTAATGTCCCAAAAATCAAACTTGCTGAATCTCAACTATATGGAAAGGATCTATCGCTTGTTGCTCCTTTTGCAAGACTTAGAAACCCTTCATGAAACATCCCTTAGCTATAATTTCTTCCAAGTGCATGGTGGTGTCCCATGGACCCTTTTATTATTCATATAAATAATCACGATCAGTAAAGTGTGTCCGTCCTATTAGACCCTAAATCCTTAGCCAGAGGAATTTTTCTATGAGTAATTAGTATGGTCCATATAAATTTGTATGACTCATATGATAGGCTTTTCATTTTAATGTCTAACATCTTGATATCTCTATAAGGTTTCATGAGCATCTATTATGGCTCATAGAACCATTTATGACTGATGAGTCCATATGTCGGACACAATTTAGAATGCAAAGAAATATTGTCTTTAGTGTGTTATTATGTTCCAAGTACTAACTAGTATGCATGTGTTATGGAAGGAATGGAGCTAAAAGTGCACAAATGGACAATAATCAACAAAACATGGAAAAGGAGCAAAAGTATGAAAAAGATGGACATATGCGGCTTTGCCGACCTAGTCGGTGTATCACCAAATGCTCATTGAGACTACCTGATATTTTAGTAACCAAGTCTCAACTTCAAGCTTAGAAGGACATAATAAGAGAAGTCACAGAACATATTTGGAGTATCGCCAAATGACTGAAGAGACAACCTAAGTTTCTAAGCTCAGGACCCTAAGCTCATGATAGAAAGGCGACATAAATGAATTTCAATTTATCACTGAACAAGTGCTTTAGAGTAATGGATCATCGCGTAATCTTGCAGAAACTCAAGCCTTCAAGGAGATGCAGAGGAAAGTGGTCAAGTGCACATTCAAGGCATCGTCAGAGTGCTCGGCGATTGCCGGCCTTGATCGTCGAGTGGCAACTTAGTTCACAAACTGTTATAATTTTGTAGGGAATATTTAAGCATTTTGGGAAGGATATTGTACATATTATTCACTTCAGGTTCTGAAGAAAGAAAAAGAGAGAGATTAGGGTACTCAAAACATTCTTGCTCAATAGTACAAAGGAGAAGGGGTTTCAAGCTTGTGAAGGCACAAATTAGAGAGATTTGTTGGTTTAATCAATGTTTCTTTTTCAATCTTTGATAACCATGTATGTAGCTACTGAAATTGGTATTGAATCTTCATTTTCTAGTAAGAATGGGTAAAACCTCCATGTTGGGGTTGTGTAAATAGTATCGGTTTTTATTTTCTACTGTTCGGTCTTTAATGTTTTGACTATACTGTTGTTAATATGAGTGAATTTATGTCCATTTCTAAGTTTATCTATAATCCTATGGTTGCAAACTTGGGGTTTATTTCAGATCTCTAATTATTTCTTTAATCTGAGTAGTTAGAGTGTGGAATGGATGTATTATTTGGAAATCTTCTAGGGTTTTAGTTGAATGCCACAACCATGGGATTAATGGCTAAGGTATTAGATGGTTTGCTATGATTTCTTAGGGCAGGCATGTCCTAGAGCGATCCAAGGATGATATCGTAATTGAATCATGCGAAACACCTTGATGTCGTAATTGAACTGAGGTTACTAGCATCTTAGCCTATTCACTCATCTTCAACCCAATTAGTCAAATACTTAACCCAGATTAGTATACCTGATCCCGACTTGCACATCCCCAACACCTCTTTATATCTATTGATTAATTTGCTAAATTAGTTGTAGTTTGCTGAATCTAAATCTTTTATTATTATAACCCTGAATTCAAACTTAAATTGCCTAATTCAATGAAACACTTCAACTCTCAAATCTCCACTCGTCACAACCCAAGCCTAGGGTCTAGATGTGACACGGCGAATAGATAACCCAAAGCGACCCCAAACAAGCCTTCTTAAGCATGCATAATACATCCTTGGTTGCGGAAGCATAAGTTAGAAATAAACATGTAGAAAATAAATTCTAAGGGAAGCGGGACAGAGGACTCATGCTATGGAGATGTCATAGGGAAGAGGATTAACGTGAATCACATAGCACACAAAGTCTAAGGGGTGGTTAAGTATGACTGAAGACTTTCATCACCTCTTCAATAAACAACACATAGAAGGGAGAATGGGGCTAAGGGAAATTCATCTATATTTACATAAACATAAGAAGTCAAGCTTTTATGTACATAGCATAATCATATCCAATAACACCTCCAATCATGATTAGAACGAGGGCTAAGATATCTCCCGGGCTCTCCCTCAAAAGATATTATCCAAAAAAATAGATAAGCCTAAATAAAAGCATGAAAGTAAATGAACATTTTGCCTAGAAGTGGTAGACTCACCAATAACAAATCTTTACTTGGACTATCTAGCCACGTGGAGGAGGAGGATGGAAAGGAACTCCGAGTCCTACATGGTTAGATCATTTAGGTAAAAAGTATGCGTTATTACTTGAAATGTACTAAGTATGTGGGGTGAAAATGCAACAAAGATCATAAGCCATAATTAAACAATATGCATAATCATAAACAATGGATATAAGCTCAATATGTCATTAGTGGAAAATGCCTAGTTGAACATGCATGAACAATCATGAAATTACAGGACATCATATACATAATGGGAAGGGATCATAACCAACATATAAGACTAAGTGAGCCACTACTTGGAATCTCAATATTTACTACACACCAGACAAGGAGTAGTATACTTTGCCAAGGTATACCAAATATTGTCCTTAAGGCATGACCTTTTCGGTAAGTGCCACCACTTTATGGCATAGCCTTTTCAGTGGGTTTCATATGATATCCTCACCTTATGGTATAGCCTTTTTGGTAGGATTAACAAATATCCTTACATTATGGCATAACATTTTCGATAGGTACAAAACCATCTAAGGAACCATAATCATACTTACGGTGGCACATATTTAGGGATAGTGGGAGACCACCAAGGTCCCCTTGGTGCTAGGTCACAATCTCATGGAATACTTGAAACATAGTCATAATCATAGTCATAGCATGTGTACTCTCAAAACATAATAATATCATTCTTGGAGTAGCTCATCAAACATAATTTGTTTCATCAAATTAAGGCTTTACATCGTTCTTTTATTCATATCATGCTTGTGAGTTCACAACATACTTATTGGCCTTTTTATTTAGTCACAACAAGCTTAACATACATATCTTGCCACAAAACGTTCATCACTTGAGAAACTTGACATGCATCTTTATCAAATGCATGTTGTGTATATGTTCATAAGCTTAAACTCATGCAAATCATGAGTAAATACCATGAGAGGGTTAAAATGACATAGTATAGGCATAAATTTCTAGGAAATGATAAAATTGCCCCTTATAAAATTCTGCCGGACAGGACCATGAGACCTCATTCACAGGCCGTGGTCTAACTTATGGGCTATAGGTAAGGGGTTCATCTGAAAACATTTTGGACCCTCAGTAACATTTTTCTGATTCCCAAACTATGATAGGACATACGACTCGTAAGTCAATCTATGGGTTGTTTGATAGATCGTATACCTAACTTCAAAAATTATCATTTTCACTAAGTCTCACCTTCAATCCACGATCACTAGTTACGGCCCGTGAAACCACTTACGACCTATAAGACCCCTCATAACAATTGACGCTTAGAAAATTTCTAGAACTCATTCCTTGCACTTTTCATACTTGTTACGGGTGGGCCCTTACAATATGTCTCCCTTGGGAGTATTCATCTCTGAATGTTGCTAAGGCATGGTCTAAAAAATAGATTACATGCATCATATGCCAAATGCAACATATGCACCACGAAAATTTTTAAATCATATTTTAAATAACATTTACATTGCAACCTAAAAATCACATAACCATGCATAGATGACATGAAAAATGTCATGCAAGGAAAGGAAGTTCTTAATTGTGATAAGCCATAATACCTGAAGCTTGATTAGAATGGAAGAGATAGGGGTATCGCTTTTTCATATCCGCTTTGACTTCCCAAGAGGCACTTTTGACTTGTTGGTTCCTCCAAAGGACCTTGATAGAGGGTACGTCTTTGTTCCTTAATCACTTCACTTGCATATCCAATATTTTTATTGGGAATTCTTCATGAGCCAAATTCCCATCAACACTCACCACTTCCAAGGACACAATAGATTTAGGATCTCCAATACACTTCCTCAAAATGGAGAAATGGAAATTAGATGAACCATACTCATTTCCATGGGCAACTCTAATGCATATGCAACTTTGTCAACATGTACAAAGATCTGGTAGTTCCCTACATATATAGGACTTAATTTCCCTTCCTTACCAAAATGAACCACACCCTTCATTTGTCAAACCTTCAAGTACACCCAATCATCAACTTCAAACTTAAGGTCTCTCCTTCTAGTGTCATTATAGGACTTTTGTCAACTTTAAGCCACCTTCAATCTCTCCTTTATCATCCTCACCTTTGCATCAGCTTCCATAACAAGATCCAGACCCAAAAAAAGTCATTTCCCCCCACTTCAAACCAACCAACCGTGGATCTACAATGCATAGTATAAAGAGCTTCATAGTGAGCCATTCCGATGCTATAGTGATAACTATTGTTATATGAAAAATCTTTGAGTGAAATATGCTCATCTCAACTACCTTTAAACTCTAAGACCCAAGCCTTAAGAATATCCTTAAGGGTTTGAATGGTCCTCTTGGCTTGACCATCCGTTTGAGGGTGAAAGGATATACTATACTTAACCTTAGTGCCAAGGCCTTTGTGGAAAGACCTCCAAAAATGCAATGTAAATTGAGCACCACGATCCGAGATAATGGCCAATGGAACCATAGGTTGTCTTAACTGGTAGAAATTGAGCCGATTTTGTCATTCTATCAACAATAACCTCTATGGAGTCAAAATGCCTCCTACTCTTTGGAAAACCAATCATGAAATCCATGTTGATGTCTTCCCACTTCCATGTAGGAATCTCAATGTCTTTTGTTAGGCCATGCAATCTCTGATATTCGACCATGACTTGTTGGCAATTATGACAATCGGCTACAAATTTGGTAATATCCTTTTTCATGCCACCCCACCAATATACTTTCCTTAAATCTGTATACATCTAGGTAGAACTGGGGTAGACAGAATAAGATGAATTATGTACCTCTTTCAAGATTAAACATCTCAACTCATCAACATCGTTCACACATAACCTACCTTGGTACCTAAGAGTACCATCTCCCCTTTGGGAGAAGTCCCTCCACCTTGCCATCCTTCATCAATGACTTCAATTCAACCAAGGTCTTTTTAGAATTTGACTTCTTCAATCAAAGAAGACTTAGAACCATATACCGCCACCGCAACTTCATTTTTGGCCTCATTCAATCTAACCCCAACCTAGCCAACCGATGGACTTCTTTGCTAATTCTCTCTTGATTTCATCAATGTGAGCCATACTCCCCATGGACACATGACTTAGGGTATCGACCACAACCTTATCTTTGACCAGACGGTAATGCACACTTATGTCGTAATACTTAAGGAAATCCAACCACCTCCTTTGCGTCAAATTATCTCTTTGGGTGAACATGTATTGAAGAGTCTCATGGTTGGTAAACACCTCTACATGAAACCTATGTAAATAGTGACGCATAATCTTCAAAGAAAATACCACAGCAATTCAAGATCACGGGTGGGGTAATTGTGCTCATGCACCTTTAATTGCCTAGAAGCATAGGAAATGACTTTACCATCTTGCATCAAAACACACCCCAAGCCAACTCTTGAAACATCACAATACACCACAAACCCTTCTAACCCTTCTGGTAGGGTCAAAATAGGATTTGATGTGAGCTTGTCCTTCAATGTTTGAAATCTCCTTTTACATTCACAAGCCAATACAAATTTCGCTTTCTTTTGAGATAATTTTGTTAAAGGAGAAGCAATTAAAGAGAAACCATTAAAAATATTCAATAGCACCTCACAAATCCCAAGAAACTCCTAATATCTATTTGACTCAAGGGTCTAGGTCAATTCCTTATTACCTTCATCTTCTTTGGGTCAACTTTGATCCCTTCACTTGATACTCATGCCTTAGAAAGGAGACCTCCGTCAACCAAAACTCACACTTGTCTAACTTGGCAAATAACTTTTCTTCCCTCAATGTTTGCAGCAGCACCCTTATATGCTTGACATGTTCCTCTTTACTCTAGGAATAAATCAAAATATCATCAATGAACACCACAACAAACATGTCATGCTAGAGTTTATAGACCCTATTCATGAGATCTATAAATATTCTCAGAGCATTGTTTAGGCCAAAAGACATCACCACAAATTCATAATACCCATACTATGCCAAAAAGCCATTTTGGGAATATCACACTCCCTTACCCTCAGTTGATGATATCCGGACTAGAGGTCAATTTTTGAGAAATGGGTAGCCCCTTGTTGTTGATCAAATAGGTCATCTATCCTTGGTAGGGGATTCTTGTTCTTCATAGTGACCTTACTGAGTTGTCGATAGTTGATCAACATTCTAAGTGAGCCATCCTTCTTCCTCAGAAACAACACTGGTGCACCCCAAAGCGACTTACTAGGCCTTATAAATCCCTTCTCCAATAAGTCTTGCAATTGTTCTTTTAACTCTTTTATCTCTACCAGGGCCACTCAATAGGAAGGAATGGAAATGGATTACGTATTGGGGAGAAGGTCCATTCCAAAGTCCATTTCCCTTTGAGGAAGAATATTGGGAATTTCATTGGGGAAGATATGAAGGAACTCATTGATCACTAAAACCGATTCAATGGAAGGGAGTCTTGACTCGACATCCCTGACTCGGACAAGATGGTAAATACAATCCTTATAGATCAACTTTTGAGCCTTAAGACAAGAGATGAACCTACACTTGAGCACCGAATCATGACCATCCACTTATACATGGGTTCATTAGAGAATTGAAATCTAAGCTTGTGAGTTCTACAATCAATAGTAGCATGGAACCAATCCATCCCACGAATGATGTCAAAATCTACCATGTCTAATTCAACAAAATCACAAGGCAAAACTTTATGCAATATAGACATAGGGAAACCCCTATAGATTCTTCTACCAAGAATGCACTCACCGATGGGGGTAGACACCTCAAAGGGATCACATAACAATTCGGGACACACATAAAGGCTATTACCAATAAAGGGAGTAATGAAAGAAAGAGTGACACTCAAATCCAATAAAGAATATACATCAAAATTGTAAGTCTTTAACATAATGGTAACAACATCGAGAATCTCATCCACAACTCTCCTCCCTTGAAGGGCATAGAAGCGATTGTGACATGGAGCATCCCCTTGTTGACCTTCTTGGTCCTTTGGTCATCATAAGAACCTTGTCTTTTGGGATGACCATCTCTACACTTGTTAGGATAATCCACAATCTTGTGGCCCATTTTACCACACCTGAAGCAAGCACTCAAGTTCCTCAAAGATGTACCACTATGATTCCTTCCATATTTTGGGCACCTAGGAAGAGTGAACCCACTATTTCCACCTTGAGGTCTCGGGTTGGGAACCCTATCACTAACAACCCTTTGTCTTTGGGCATTAAAGAACCCTTGGCCTTGGAATTTGTGGCCTTGTTAGAAATGACCACACAGTGTACCTTGGAATTTATCGTCATAATAAGTCCTCTTGGACTCTCCACTTCTCCTCTTTCGAAGCTTTTCTCCTTCTAGTTATTCGGTGTATGTCATAAGCCAAAATATATCCATATTCCTGATAAGTATGGTGATGCGGCACTCTTATTGATAAAGTAGGACACACTTGAGATAAACTTATGCATCCTTTCCCTAACATCGGCAACCAAGTGAGGAGTATACTTTGAGAGATCATTAAACTTAAGGGAATACTCCCTAAGACTCATCGAACCTTGCTTGAGGTTCAAAAACTCTGTCATCTTTGCTTCCTTCAATTTAATTGAGAAGAAGCAATCAAGGAAAGTAACTTTGAATTCCTCCTAATGAATGTGCTTATCATCTAACCTCTCCATCTTCCATTGGTTATACTATGTTTGAGAAAGGCCCTTGAGTTGGTTGGCTGCTAGTTCCTCTTTCTCCTCTAAACTTACCATCATGATAGCCAAGAGATTATAGACTTTCATCGATGAATTCTTGGGGGTATTCTTCTACCTTTGAACCATAAAATTTTGAGGGATTCATTCTTATAAAATCCCATACCCTTAAAGCCAGGGTAGGATAATGAGGGGCTTGAACTCCTTCATTGACCATAGCCCTTGCCAATAGGGTGACCACATTCTGGTATTCGGCATGGGTGAATCCTTCTTCTTCCGTTTGAGGAGATTATAGGACCGAAAGGGCCTATTTATCCTCAGGAGTGGAAGTCCTTTGTGCCATATGCCTCTATGGCATGATCTAGAAGAGCGAAAGACCACTCATTAGAGATGGGTTCAGAAACTTGGCTATTTTAAAGTTTAGTAGGACGAATCTATTTATGGGTCATAGTTTAAACTATGAGCCATAAATAGTGCTAATAGTCGTGTTCCCTACAATTGTTATTTTGCAGGCTTGTATCTACGAGCAAGTCTTTTTCAATCCACAAGTCATAACTATATTAGTACTTGCAATTCTAGTAAGAGAAAACACTGTTACCCTGTTTCCATGAAGGACTTTTACAGCCCATAGTTCAGTCTATGACCATAGTTGGTCCTTCAAACTTCTTTCTATTGGTGATTTCTGTAAGGTTTTGCTTTTTAGTTTACACTCTCTTAGACCCATGTGTGCTTATATGATCCTATTTACAGATATTATGGGTCCTCGAACACAATGTGAGGATATACAGGCTTTACGAGATAGACTCTGTGATGAGCTGATAGAGTCAAAGACCAGTGGATCAATAAATGAGCTTCACGTTGATGTACTTCCAAAATATGACACTTTTAGTATTTTAAACTTAGAGTTTTATACATTCTCTAAGTGATGTTAGTAGATTTGATGTATTTTTATGTTAGTTTCATAGGATTACAGGATTTGAGGAGTTTTTGTGAAGATTTGTAAAGGTGGTTGGTTTTGGTGATGTACGAGACTATCTATGATCTGTGGTTTGATCTACAAGCCATAGGTGGGGGTTTGTAGTCCTAACCTAGTGATGAGCAAATTCGCTAAAGTGGAATGTTTGGTTAAAAGGATAAGTTGTGGTTCATTTCATGACCCGTAGATCAGTTCGTGAATGGAGGCCCAAAAAATTGACAATATTTCTAAAAGTTAATAGGACGAAGGAACCTACAGTCTGTAAGTCAATCCGCAAGCCATAAAAAGGTTACTTGTACTTCGATAATAGTTTTAGAAGAAGCAGATTGTGAGATCCTTCTATGAGTAGTAAACAGAACCACGACCCATAACTTAGCTCATGGAAGGCCCCAAATCTAGTTTTCCTGATTAGTTTAGAATTTTGTTTTCTTTATTATAAATAGGGTTTTTAGATGTACAAAACTACAAAACTCATATTATTACTTTATTTTGGCTTTTTCTTGGAGATTTTGAGCGGATAACTTTTGTATTCATCTTTGAAGTTCGATTTTGCTATTAGCGCAGAGGTTTTCATATTTCTGGTTCTTCAATTTTTCATTGTAAGTGTTCAATTATGCAAACTTATATCATGATTTCTTCATATATAATGAATATGAGTAGCTAAATCCAAAACTAGGGTTGTGGGAACCCTGAGGAACTAACAAAGTAAAAATCAAACAATTTGTAATCCTTGAAAAGTGTGCTACCATTTATTATTTATTTCTTCATTTTATTTTAACTGTGAAAAATGTTAGAACTCGCCTTATTCCTACTCACCAGCTCAAGGGTAATGAATGGGAAAGGGGATAAGTAACAGGATTTGACGTGAGCATACTCATCTAATCAACTTCAATAGCCCAAGGGATGGTTTTACTAGGACCAAGGTAAAGGTTAGTAATGCGACACAATAGACGACCCAAATTGCATGGTGAAATTTGCCTAGTTGCTTGCCCAAGGACTTAGGTGAACATAACTTATAGTTCTGCCTGCTATAAATTAGAAAAGGTTACATTTACTAGGTCATACTGTTTTAGGAATTTATAGGGAAGACAATACCCTATTTACTTCTCTCACAAAATTAGTAATGCTTACAATCGAATATTGTTCTTCGTTTAGGTTTGAATAATTTTTTTTTACATCAAAACATCCTTTATGGAAGTAAGTTAATTAATTCATTCAAATTGCTTTAATTGCTCCAAGTCTAAACCATATTCCTCCTGGGATCTAACTATTGTTACATTCTATATTTGAACAACAACTGCTTATACCTTTATTGGGAGGTGTAATTTGGACATAATCAAATTTTGGCATTGTTGCTAGGGAATACGACTTTTGGATTGATTTGATTAGGGTGATTAGAGAGTTAATCCTTATTTTTGTATTTTACTTGATTTTGTTGTTTTTGTTTCTTTTTCAGTATGCATCTGTAGTGTATGCCGAATACCCGAAATTGATGTATTTTGTTGACTACATTTGATCTAGAAGTTGAAAGAACACCAAGAAAAATGGCTTAAGATAATGCCAACCATGCTGGAAATGAGGTGTTAAACTTGCATAACCAAAACCTACCCCCATTATAAGTGGCAGAAACATGGTGAATAAGTAGTTGATGGGTGGAAACCTTATAGACTTGATACAACGACGATTGATGTCACAGGAACAATCATGTTACCCTCTCTACCAGTAGATACTAAGTTGTCATATCAAGTAGGTTACTACATATGTTGTAGTATAGAGGGCTATTCTTGGGCTTACCATCAGAGCATCCATATAAACATCTAAACAACGTTGCGTTCGTCTGTAAGAGTATTATAGGGAATCAGAACATGTCCATTGATGTCGTTGACTATATGGTTATATGAGCTTCTCTTTAACTCTATCACTACATGGGTAGAGATGCAGAGAGCTTCCTGAAGACATGCTTTCCCAAGTCAGAGAAATTAAAACTCAAGGACCGAATCAACAACTTCTCAAACACCTAGGAAGTCTATTAGCGCCACTTGGGATCAGTTTGTTAAGTACTTGCAAAGTGTTCCAGACCATAAGATAACAGATGATTCACTAGTGGAAATTATCAATCGAGCACTGGATAACAACATCAATGCGATTGCCAACACTTTAATCGAAGGATCATTCTTGGACTGCATGTATGTAGAGATAGCCCAATGACTAGAGAGAGTTACAAAGATAAATCATGTGTGGGGAACGAGGAACTCAGAGACAACAAAAAGTTCCTTTTTAGTTAGTAATACTCTAGAGAAAGCTAAAATAAATCAAGAAATCTTATAGGAGTTAGCCTGGATCAGCACTAATATTGGGTTATTGATGAAGCAACAGTAGGAGCAGGTAAACATAATCAACCAACAACCACTGAGGGTGCCTATTTATGATGAGTCGTGTTATGAGGAGAATGCTTGCTTTGTTACTGATCAGCTAGGAAGTTTGCGGACGAACGCTCAAGGGCCTGATCAGGACTATTGGCGCCAAGGTCAAGGAAACCAAGGTCAAAATAATAACAAGGATAATGCATACAAGGACAACAACCAACACAGACACTATGACAGGAGTAGGGGATATAATTAAGATGGTGATTGGGTTTGCAGAGTTGGGTATAGAAATGAACCATCTATACCACCACAAAATCGTGATTCTGGGCTTGGTAGTTTGTGTATTGAGGAGATGTTTGACAATTTGTTGAAGAAGGCAGATGCATAAGATGATACCTTTAAAGGGATGAAAGTTGACATATCAGGGATTAGCCAGAAGATTGAGTCTCATTTTGTGGATATTAAGTTGTTAGAGCAGTAATTTGGTCAGATGTTAACATAGTTGAATCAGTGTCTGAAGGGTACATTGCCAAGCAACACAATAGAGAATCCAAAGAATGATGGATAGTTTATGATAATGACTACACAAGGTGGTAAGCAGACGATTGACCCACCAATGCTGCTCATCGACGATGTGGTTTGTAAGGTTACAGTAGAGAGCAAGGATGCAGAAACTAGGAATGACAAGGCCAAAGATGTTTTGGATGTTGATGTGGCGACACCAAAGATGTTAAAGCCCATACCAATGCCTCTACCACCTTTTTCTCAGAGTCTTAAAAAGAAGAATATAGATGGGAAGTTCCAATATTTCATCTCCATGTTGAAGACGTTATCTATTAATCTCCCTCTCATTGATGTATTGGACCAAATGCATGGGAATGCTAAGTTTATGAAGGATCTAGTGACAAAAAAGAGGATGCTAAGTCAAGACCTTGTAAATGATCTTCACTATTGTAGAGGTATTACAATAAGGTCATTAGTGCAGAAGAAAGAGGACATCAGAGCATTGACCATACCTTTGCACCAACAGAGTCGTCAATTTTGTAAAGGCATTATGCGATTTAGGAGCAAGAATCAACCTATTTCCTCTTGCAGTGTTCAAGCAGTTGGGTTGGGAGCCCCCATGTCGACTACAATATAGTTGCTGATGGCAGACAATATGATAAAGAAACCTGTGGAGATACCTTATGTTGTTCTAGTCAGAGATAAAAAATTTATATATCCCACAAACTTCGTCATACTTGATTGTGAAGTTGACTTTGACGTTCCAATCATCTGGGGGTGGCTTTTCCTAGCTGTTGGATGAGCACTAGTGGATATGGAGTTGGGCTAACTCAAGTTTAGATTGAACAGCGAAGAGGTCGTATTCAATATTTGTCAATACATGAAGAGATCCGATGATTTGAAAGTTGTCTCTGTTATTGAGATTGTTAAAGAAGTGCAATCAGAGGTACTGATAGAGAAAAGGCTCAGAATTGAAACTCTTAAGAATGTATTGATGAACTTTGATTGATGGTATCCCAAACTATGATGAAACCGTGAAGGCACTTGGAGCACATGTTTTCCATAGAGACCAACTCTAGCTTGAGTTGGACTTGAAAAATCACAAGTCACCACCTACTAGACAATCCATAGAAGATCCAATGGTATTGGATTTGAAGGATCTTCTAGCCCACTTGAGGTATGTATTTTTGGGAACTAACAATACTTTTCCCATCATTATTGTTATAGATCTTAATGACGAACAAGAGAAGGCATTAGTGTCATCCTCGAGAGGTTCAAAAGGGCTATTGGGTGAACAATTGTATACATCATTGGAATCCCACAAGGCATATGTACTCATATGATTCATCTTTTCAAAGATTATAAACTGACCATTGAGCACCAAAGATGTCTCAACCCACCAATACAAGATGTTGTCGCAAAAAGATAATTAAGTGGTTGGAGATAGGTATAATATATTGGATTATCAATAGTAAATAAGTGAGTCGGTCCAGTGTGTTCCAAAGAAAGGAGGTATTATTATGGTTCCTAATGCTAGCAATAAGTTGATTCCCATGAGACTAGTCATGGGTTAGACGGTTTGCATGGACTATCACAAACTCAATGCGTCGATGGAGGAAGATTACTTCCCTATGTCATTCAACGACCAGATGTTAGATCATTTGGCGACTAAAGGTTGGTATTATTTTCTTGATAGGTATTCGGGATACAATCAGATTTCCCTAGCTCCAACGGACTAAGAGAAGATAACTTTTACATGTTCTTATGGTACTTTTGCATTCAGAAGGATGCCATTTATTTTGTGTAATGCACCGTACATTCCAGAGATTCCTGATGCCTATCATCTCAGATATGGTGGAGGATATAATTAGAATTTTATGGATGACTTTAGTATGGTTGGAAATTCGTTCAAATATTGTTTGAGGAACCTATATGATGTGCTGAAGAGATGTGAAGAGTGTCAACTTGTGCTGAATTGGGAAAAGTGTCACTTCATGGAAAAGGAAGGCATTATGTTGGGGAACAAAATCTCCATCAAAGGTATAGAGGCTGATAGAGCTATGGTTGAGATCATTGAGAAGCTTCCGCCATCTCTCTGTAAAAGGTGTGAGGAGTTTCTTGGGACATGCAGGATTCTGCATATGGTTCATAAAAGACTTATCAAAGCTTGCACATCCCTTATGTAAGCTACTTGAGAAAGATCTAAGTTTGTGCATGTTGATACGTGTCTGACGGCACTCGAGGGATTGAAAAAGAGGTTGATATCAGTGCCCATCATAGTTTCTCCAAATTAGACTCAGCCTTTTGAGATTATGTGTGATGCAAGAAGGGTCACACTTGGTATGGTATTGGGATAGCGCAGAGGTAGCTATGCCAGAAAAGCGCTCAATACAACACCCAAAAATTACTCTATCACTAAGAAGGAGTCACTTCCAGTGGTCTTTGCATTTGAGAAGTTCAGATCATATCTTTTGGGAACTAAAGTCGTTGTACATACTAATCATTTGGCATTGCGATACTTGATGGCGAAGATGGATACTATACCAAGGATGATTTGACGGGCAATACTTCTTCAAGAGTTTGATTTTGAGGTGATTGACATAAAGAGATAAGAATTAGGTTATTTACCATCTATCCATACTTGAGGATAAGGCAATGGAAAATTGTGACGATGGGGTAGAAATTGATGACTCATTCCCTATTGAGAGAGTATTAGTTACATCACATGATTTGACACCATGGTTTCTAAATTATGCAAACTACCTAGTTAATGATGTTGTGCTACCAGATTTGACTTCTCACCAGCGCTGTAAGTTTATGTCTAATGTGAAGAAGTGCTTATGGACGAACCACATTTATTTCATGTCTGTTTAAATGGGATTATTCGTCGATGTGTTCCCGAGGAAGAGATGATGAGCATTTTGGAGGCTTATCATTTGTGATTGGTTAGTGGGCATCACAGTGGAATTCGGACAACACATAAGATCATGCAATATGGCTACTATTGGCCAACTATAGACCAAGATGCCTATAACTATGGTAAAACCTATGATATGTGCCAGGGAGAAGGTAGAGTTTCTTGAAATCATGAGCTCCCACTTAACCTATCATAGTGATTTAGTTATTTGATGTTTAGAGTATAAACTTTATGGGACCATTCGTCAGTTCGTATAGGAACAAGTACATTTTGGTTGCTATGGAATACATCTCAAAATGGGTGGAAGCAATTGTGCTTCCTAACAATGAAGGTAAAAGTATCACGACATTCCTCAAAAGAAGTATCTTCTCACTGTTTGGCACTCCTCGAGCGATCATCAGCGATGGAGGTTCCTATTTTTTCAATAGGTTGTTCAAGGCTCTTCTAGAGAACTATGGGGTAAAGCGTAGTGTGGTAACTATTTTTCCCATCCATAGATGACTGGGCAAGTTGAGGTATCTATCAAGGATATTAAATAGATTTTTTCCAAAATAGTGAATGCAAATAAGACAGATTGGTCACAGAGGCTAGATGATGCATTATGGGCATACTGGACTATACTCAAGACTCTCATAGGTATGTCTCCTTACCAACTTGCTTTTGGTAAAGCTTGTCACTTACCTGCAGAGCTTGAGCACAAGACAATGTGGGCGCTCAAGAAGCTGAATCTAGGCTAGAATGATGTGACTATCTCATGGCTGAGCCAACTCAACGAACATGATGAGTTTTAATTGAGGGCATATGAGAGCTTAGTATTATACAAGAAAAGGATGAAATTGTATCATGACCATCATATTGAGCATCGTCAGTTCGCACCAGGAGACATGGTTTTGTTGTTTAATTCAAGGCTATAGTTGTTTCTTGGTAAACTCAAGTCCAAATGGTTAGGTCCCTATGAAGTCACGCATGTTTTCAAACATGGTGCTGTTGCGTTAGAGTACAAGCATGGAACGAGGTTCAAACTCAATGTTTAGAGAATCAAACATACTTTGGCAATGTAGATGAAGTCAACATAGTGGAAGTATGGGCACTTGGTGAAGCCTAAATAACAAAGTGGTCTAAGTTGTGCCGCAACAAAAATTTAGGCGCTACTTGGGAGTCAACCCAAAATACTAGTTATAGTTTTCATGTATTTATATTAGATTTTTTTTGGAATCATAGATAGTTTTAATTTTCATGTTTTGGTATTACTTTTAGACTCACGAATTGGAAAGTTATAGGGTAACAGTATTGTTTGATGAGAAGGTGCAGGAGCAGGGTGAAGGCACTAGACCAGTCACTAAAGAGCGAGAAAATTTGGTTTTACGTGTCAATGTATGGGACATGGTTTAAACCACAAATCATAGACTTGACCATAGAACCAATTCTAGTAAGCAGGAATTGGGTGATTCAAATCCAAGAGCCAACTTTACGGTCCATAGAAAAGACTATGGATCATGAATGGGGTTCATGGATCCCAAGTAAGTTTCTAGAAATTTGCAAAGTGTTGGGGGAATCTACGAGCACAATCTATGAGCTATGGAACGTCCTAAGACCCGTGGTTGTATTCATAGAGGCCAAGCTTTCAAAAAAACCTTTTGAAACCATAAAACCAAGAATTATGGGTCGTAGTACATTCCATGACCCATAATCGGGGTTCGTGGAACCAAACTTCCACTTTACCCGTCCTGGTCAAAAGGATTAAAAGGGAGGTAAATTAATTCACCCCTCATTTTCTCAACAATTAAAAAACTCAAAACCCTAGCCTTTCTTCCTCCCCTCTAACAACCCCCGACTATTTCTCTATATTTTCTAGTCAATTTCCAGCTACCCAGCCACTATTTTGGTGACCCCTGGGTTTCACCTATTTTGGTTTTTCAATATTTTCTCAGCTGTAAACTAGAAATTCTAGTATGTGTTTTTCTTGAAACTTTCCTACTTTTGGAAATTCGGCTATTGGCTTAGGAATCAAGTGAAGTTGGAATGGCCAATTTTCTTGCCATGAGAATAATGAAACCTAGAATTTGATTAAATTTCTTATCCATTATTGTTTCATTGGAACTTTGGCATTAAAATTATGTTGAATGTGTACCTATGCCTATTTAATAAGAAATCATGTGAATAACATTATGTTGTGATGTTGACTTTTGTATTATTTGAATTTGCAATGGTACAATACTGGGGTGTGGTAGTGGAAAATAGAATTAATGAGTTTTTTTGGGGTATTTTACACTGTGATTGGGTTTGTATCTTGTTTTGATTGGTCATTGGGGGCGTATATAATCATTATGGCTTTGTCTAATGAATACAAGAGGGGTTGGATGGCAATTTAAACTAGATTAGGTTTGGGATGAACTGATTCTTTTAGCTGCATATTGATGGTTTTGGGATTGTGTTTGGATCGCCATCGAACTTTAATTTGGATTGATTTTGTATACCCTAATCATGTGGACTAGTATATGTACTCAATGCTTATTTATTTTCATCATTGACTAGGCCATTAGCTGACTTTTAGTATTATAATTCACGTGTTGAAAATGAGTTTTGACCTAGGAATTTCAACTATTGTACAATCAAACTTATGAGGGTCTTTTATGGCCCTTGGTTTCAATCACGGGCTGTAGTTGACCCTCGTAAAAGGGGTTAAGCAACTAGAAATCCCAAAGTTAATAGGACTAACATGTTTACGAGTCGTAGTTCCAACTATGACCCATAAACAATGTTCATAGTTTTCAATACCTGAAGAATACTTGTCTAACCATACAACTATGACCCAATCTACGCCTCGTAGTTTATACAATGAATTGTGACTAAGCCCGTAAGTACATTTCTAGTAGCTTAAATTACTATTATCCCATTTCTACGAAGGCCTTTTATGACCCTAGGTGAGCCTTCGTAGTTTCTTCTGTGTCTAATTTTGGTTAAGTTTTATCCTTTTTTTCTCACTTCCTTGGATGTATGTGTGAAAATATTGTTGTATTTATAGATATAATGGGTCCCTAAACATGACGTGAGGATATTCAGGCCCTCTGTGACAAATTACATGATGAGCTGATGGAGTTTGAGGCCAGTGGCTCAGTGGAGGAGCTCGATGTCCGCCCAGATGTGAGCATCAAGCCATGATGCACTTGAGTAGTATCCAGGCAGTTCGTACCATCCCAACTACCAGATGATGAGTCAGGCTCAGAGTTTGAGGATTCGGGCAAATTCGTCAAAGTACTAGTTCAAATAGCCAAACAGCCGCGATGCTGGTGCATCAAGGATATGCTGGATATCTACAGAGGATGATATCCAATATGATGCTAGAGACCAGCACACCCGTATCATATTTGAGGAGCCCTAGATACTGACATCTAATTTTGATTTTATGCCGATCCTCCGTAGCACAATAGCTCGACAGAGGCCGGGTTGGTTAGCACTACCATCAAGAAAGTACTCTGTGGCATTAGTTCATAAGTTTTGTGTATCCTATGCTGCTATAATTATTAAGGCTACGCCAAAGAAAACAAAGCCTATTACCCAACCCAGATTGACTTGGACGTTGGTATAAGGTATTCCTTTTGATCTATCAGAGACCACTGTCCATAGATTCTTATTCGGTCCCGATTACTAGGTCCCCATGACTTCTACAAAGTTTGACTAAAAATTGGGGCAGGCACAAGATCGTGTTGTTATGAGGGATACATTCTGAAAGGGCACCTTATTGAGATGGATTGCCAGCCACAAAGCTAAGCGAGGCACAGACGACGATTGGGTGTCTGACCCCATGCCTATTGTTAAGGCCTCACTCAACTTTGCTGGTAAGTTTTTGTGGGCAGTGGTTCGTACAAGGATCTGGTTGATATATACATATAATACTCTTACTATAGACTATGCAGTGGTTGTTATCAACATTATAGCTTGCTATGACATCGACTTTGCTCACTGCATAGTAGAGGAGATATATGAGCGAGCCTTGAGTAGGTGGACATCTGTCCTGTTCCTGTGTTTGGTTCACGGGCTATGTATAGAGGTGGGGGCAGATATTATCCCCAATATGGACGCTATGATCGATGTCCAGGTCCATCTTGATAAGGGTGTCAAGTCATGACTTACATGAGTGGTATCGTAATGGTTAGTACTAGTCTAGGCACAAGCTACTACAGTACAACCTCCCCAATCTGAGGAGGGAGGCTCTAGGTGGAGTGATTCATACAGATGACTAGCACTGGATAGGGGTCCTAATCCCACTCCCCTAATCACAATGGTTCAGGCTCAAAGGACAAGTCTGCATTAGAGTCCAAGGGATCGAGCAAGTCTATCGTTGTAACTATTAATGAATTTGGCCAACTGAGAGGTTGACGCATCAAGGACATAGTCATTATCTTTTATGAGGACTTCTACCAGGATAAATGAGGCCGACACACACACTATATTTGAGGAGCCATTGATACTAACGCTTAGATTCAATGGTGTGCCAGCTTTTTGAGATACACTTGCCAGTACAAATTACAGTGGCTAGCAGCACCATCACGGAAGTATTCCATGGTGCTGGTCCATGGGTTCTATTTGTCTTATGCTGCTACAATGATCGAGGCCACTCTAAAGAAGGTCAAGCCCATAGCTCGACCTTGATTATTGCAAACTCAAGTTCATGCTTTTTTTTTGATCTATGAGTGACTACTATTTAGATATTCCTATTCGGTCCAGCCTACAAGCCCTCACTTTCTGTAACACCGCACATTTTTACATGTACTAATCTATGTAAATGAATCATGTTATGGTTTGGTCAAATTAGCGTCAATTCTTGAAAGTGCTTGAATCTTGTGTTAATGGGCGATATGTAATTCTAAATGCTTAAGAGGGTTGATGGTATATATGTGTTGGTGTTAAA